>JACMZG010000032.1:5305393-5456734 GCA_018340805.1 Microvelia longipes | reverse complement strand
GATTTAACGTTCAATCAATTTGTTCAGAGATTCATGGATAGATTTTGGAGTGATGAAGTCAAGTCAAGAATCCGTGCCGAGGTGGCTACAGGATCTTTTACTAGCAAATGTAATCTGAATAGATACGAATATTTAAATAAGCTTTATGCTAAGGCTAGCCAATTAACGGGAGATTGGGACCGTTTTGATGAACCTGAGCTTATTAGACTTCTCGCTAAACATTTTGGCAGAGAATTTTCTTCCGCTTGTCGAGCTGAGCGCATTGCCACCCTCGAAGAGCTTGAAGTACTCCTTCACGAGTTCAACGATGAGGAGTTATATCAAGATGTAAATTTTAATAGATTTAGATCTCAAAATATTGTGGTGTATCGAAACCCTTATCAATATGTAGATAATAGGAATTATCCAGGAAGAGATAACAATTTCTCTCAAAATCGAAATGTGAGACCAAATACTTTTAAAAACAATGGTTATCAAAGGGGTGATATTGGAAATAACCGTAGAAACGATTACTCTTATCAGAGGGGTGATAATTATCGTAGACCTGATAACTCTTATCAAAGAGGTGATAATTATCGTAAATGTGAGAACTCTTATCAGAGGCAAAATGTAGATTCAAATTTTAACCGCGACGAGAGAAACCGTTATCAGAAACCTGATAAGCCTTATCAGAATCATGTTAGGCAACCTTATGTAACCAATCAAGGCAATTCTAAACAGAGAGATAAGCCTGTTCAATGCGTTTATGTTGAAAACTCTACGTCACCTGATTCTTTAGATGAGAATTTAAACTAGATTCCGGGATTGAGATGCCATGCTCTAATTATAATAATGAAAACGTTATGATGATACAAAATGTAAATATAAGTAAGAAAGTTAGATTTAATGACAAGAAAATCTCTGATTTTGCTGATTTTAATTGTAATAATCCAGCTTCTCATGTTAAAGAGATGCGTAATGATTCTTTTGGGTTTGTTAAAGATAGTCATGTTATGGAAAATGCTTCGAGAATTAATTTAAATTTAAGAAATAATTATGAAACTGTCAGTAATGCTACAATGAAAGAACACCCTGATTTTAATGTAGTTAGACATAATACTAACAGTGAGTCATGTAATTGCAATGACGACTGTGTATATGAAGCCTCTAATATTCATTGTATTAATAAAAATGTAAATCATATATGTGTTATTGGAAATCGCTATGATGTTAGGGATCAACGCAATTCAACGAATAATTCTTCTAATCTTAATAATCAACGGCCTTCACCGATCTTAGATTGTAATTGTAGTTATGATGTGATGTCAACAGATAGTAATCAGCAACATTCTTTTGATGAATCCTTTTGTGTGAATAAACGTCCTAGGAATAATAGTAGTATAAATAAAGGTTGTAACCATAGTGTTAAACGTCAAGAATCGTCAAATAGTATTGGAATTAATAAATGTAGGGAGTCTTCAAATATTAATAATGGGAATAAATGTCAAAAGTCGTCGAGTAGTAATCATATTGGAAAAAGTCAAAAGTCTTCGAATTGTAATTGTATTAATGAAAGTCAAAAATCTTCGAATAGTAATAATGATAATGAAAGTCAAAAGTCTTCGAATTGTATTAATGAAAGTCAAAAATCGTCGAATAATAATAATGTTAATGGATGTCAAGAGTCTTCGGGTATTAATTATGTTAATAAGGAAGTTTCTTCGGACTATTATAATGTTACTACGCTTCATAATTCTTCAGATAAAGTGAATACTAATCATGATTACAAGGGATTCAAGGATTTACAGTGCGCAACTACAGTTAAAACCAAAGAATTTTCGGACTATGAAAGCTGTCATACTACGAGCGTTGAGTGTAGCCGTAGAGTAACAGTTATAGAATCTTCAGGAAATGACATTTCTTTTCATGCTTTTAGTCAACAGTTATCCAGCAACATCAACTCTAATGAGCGTTTTAATGAGCAACATTTCACCGACGTCTCTACAAGAAATATAAACAATGGAAGATATTCTACGAAGAAGATACGTGAACCTACTTCTATTTTTGAGCTTTTACATAGTTTAATACCTCATGAATATGATATACCAACTTGTATTCAGGATGATTTTAAGCCTTCAAGTGTGATTAACGACGTCAACGACCAGCTTATTTTGCATCATGGTACAACTACGGCAACGATTGAATATATCCGAAACCCCTCAAATTTAAAGATTATGGAATTTAACGCTCATTTTGGAAGACCCCCGGAAAGAAAATGGAACCAACATCTGTTGAAAGGTAACCCAACGCCTGAACAGGTAGGAAGAGACGTCATTCAACAACACATCCGTCAAGAAACAAACAAGGGAAATAATAGGTTTTGGAAAAATAAATTTGCCACAACGTTCCATACGGATAATTTAGTACTCGTTAAAGCACTATGTGTCAGTGATGCTGAAAGAGGAGTTTCTACAAAATTTTTGCTACGATTCAACGGCCCATTGAATTTTAAATTTTTTTTTTATTTAGATCTTATTGGCTTATGTTATCTTTAGTAGTTTTAAGTGTATCATCAATAATTTAATTTTAAAAAATTGTAACAAATGGATCCGTCCCGGGATAAAGAAAAGAAAAACATGGTAATAAATTAGAAGATTGTAAATGTATATGTAAATATTCAAAAGAAAAGAAGCTTTTAAATAGTTAATCTCTATAGGCATGCTTTATTCTTAATCTAGTTTGATTGACGAGTATTTCACCTGAATACAATTGCTATTATCTTATATATTAAAAATATAAAAAATAATTTCAAAAAAAAAATATGCAAAATAAATTTAAAACAGAAGAAAAAATTAAAATGTTTCAGCAGCAAAATTCAAAAAAAAAAATTATAAAACTAAGAAAATAAGAAAAAAAAGCATAAAAAAAATCATAAAAAGCAATAAAAAAAAATAAATTTTTTATACAATATCAAAAAGTTTAATGAATAAATAAATGAATTATTTTAGGAATTATATCCTTATCAAGTTTTAACTGCATAAAATGTTTTAATATAACTATTATTCGGCGTCTATATTATTATTATTATTATCTTTTTCTTATTTTTGCAACTTATTTTTTTGTAACCTTTTTTTCTTCTTTTAGCAGAGTGTATTACCTATATATGAAAAATAAATCTTTGTAATGTGAAGTATATGCCCATAGTAAAATAATCTTTGAAATATCCATATAAAAATTTATTATTGTATAATCTCTTATGTGAATTTTCTAAAAATTTTGCTCCGACAAAATTTTTGATAAATGACTAGAGGAGTGATGTAAAGTCCTAGGAGAAGGTTAAGTGAATTTTCTAATTTTGCTAGACAAAATTCAAGTCAATTCAGCTCTTTTGTCTTAGATTATTTTAAGTAATTTTGTATCAAGTGAAATTCATTTCATGCCATTCCTTCTACTTTCCTTTTTATATTAATTGGGGATTAAATTTTATATTTTCATGATTTAATAGATTTAAATGGTTCTAACTTAAAGTCATTTTGTTTTACTTTTGAACTTCTTCATCCATCTTTTACAATTATAAAATATGAATGTAATCAATTTTAAGATTTTTGCAAACTTATGTCAAATATGTTTACTCAAGGATGTAATAATTTATGATAATAATATGTAAAATTGGTCTTTTATGTCTCAAGCAAGTTTAATTTTGTCTTCTGTGTCATATTTTTGAATTGAATTCCGGCGGGAAAGTTTCTGTAGGGAATTTCTCCTTTTTTCCCTTTCGTAGGTAATTTTTCTTTGTACCGACGTTTCTGTCTGTAGGGAATTTTTGAATTTCTTCCCTCAGGTCGAGGTTAGACGCCGAGCTGAGAGGAATCCGTTATAATTTTGAAAATGTTTTTTAGTTTTTGTTAATAGTTTTGATAGGAGGAGTTAAATTAAGTGATGCAACCCTATAAGGGTTTCTCGAGTTTGAAGATGTTTAAGAATGTTTAAGAAGCTGCTTTGTTGAATTGTTGCTGTTGAGTACCATGAAAGGAAGGATTTCGATACACCATTTTTGGATACACCATTTTTGGATATACCATTTTTGATCTGCCATTTACTTTTTGACTCACCGTTTTACTTTTGAGATGATGCTTTTGAGACACCAATTTTGATGTAATACTGTCTATTGATAGAGCACTGTCAATGCTACCGTTACTGTCAGTCTGTGAGCCAACTGCTCTGGTATTAGTGTGCATTGCCTGCACATGATACACTTATAGCACCTACACCCCGTACCCACCCTGCGAGCTGCGTCGAGAGGGACATACGACCTCCCTCCCTCTTCATGCTGTCTCTCCGGCTACGGTACCATGCATAGCTAAGGCGTGATGCCGAGTGCTTGTAATGGTCACCAGGTGACATCTATTTAACTTGTATACTAAGTAACCTATTCAACTATAATCATAAATGACCAGGATCTGAGTCTGGAGCAAAGTTTTCCCACTCAGCTATTTGTTTTGCTACAATTTCATACTGTCTTATATTTTGGGTTTTGTCGCATATATTGAGCACCCCAGAAATACAACTTTGCTCTACTTACCAAGTTTGGGAAGGATCTTAAATCAATTTTACCTGCTTACAATATGTCAGATTTTTGAATGAAATAATTAGTTACTACCTATATTTCAAAAAGAATAGTTGACCAATTTTATGTTCTCATGCTTAAGCTAAAATTTTATAAAATAAATAAATACATGTAAAGAGTGATTTGTGCGAGATACCGTGCTGTGGTGAGATCCCAGAATTAATTTCATATTAAAATCAGTAAACTTAACTTTTGCCTTTCTGCTTGACAATTTAAGTTAAGCATCTTAACTTAAGCAACTTAGTACTGTTTATTCTTTTTTTAACTGCAATTTATTTTGAGTTTTTGGTACTCTGTGTCTCATGACAGGATGGTTCATGTGAGCTTGCGAGATTTCATTTTTGAGTATTTTTTTTATTATTTACATATTATGTACCTACAATTTTAAACTTGACCCTCGCCAAATTAAATATATTTATGTTGTTTTTTGGTCAAGTTTGAAATTCATTTTATAACAGAAACACTATTTCTTTGTAAACCCTACCCTTTCTTTAGGTTTTTTAAGTATATTCAGGTTATTAGAATTTGTAATATTAAAAATTAAATAAATAAATTAATGTACTTATACTCTGCTAACTGCTGGTCTTGCGTCAATTTATTAATCTTACCTGTTCCTACTGTGTATTGTGCTCTTATGCTGCCTCAGGCTGTTTGAACGCACTTACTTTGATTTAAGTACGATCAGACATAAGTCCTTATCAGTTAATTTAACATCCAACAGGACCCTCAAATTAAAAGCTCTGATTGCTCTAATGAAGCTCTTATTGCCCTCAAAAAGTTCACTTATATATGAATATACATTTTTATGTACCAACTCTGTACTCATACCTCTACGGTACCACCACCACCACTTTATTATTTTATCAGGCCACTTCAATATATATATATATATATATATATATATATATATATATATATATATATATATATATAATATATATATATATATGCCGATGGTAACAGATTTTGATTTGGTCAGCGGTTTTAAATTGGTAAAACTTGCCTTCTGTCCAGACATATGCTCTGAGCAAGCACTATCTAAGTACCAATGAGTGTCAAGTAGCTCAGAAGAGATGAAAGCAACATTTTGTTTCTTCTTATTGTTACTGTTTTTCTTTTTATAGCAATATTTTGTTATGTGGTTTGTTTTCTTACAAAAATCACATTTCATTTGTCCCCTTTTAATGGGATAGGTGTCATGGCAGAATTCGAACCTCGTACCACGACACAACTCCGTTTCAGAGGTCTCTAATGACGAAAAAATACGTTTCGCGAGACTTTATATATATATATATATATATATATATAATATATATATATATATATATATATATATATATATATATATATATATATATATATATGGGATAGGCGTTATTGCGGAAGTCAGACCACGACACTAATCCGTTTCAGAGGTTTCTTATGACGAAAACATACGTTTCGTGAGACTTTATATACATATATGTATTTCTAGACACTTTTTTGTAAACACTATCTTTCGAACGATTAATATTTTTAAATCAAACTTGGTACAAAAATCAATCTTCGGAAGGAAACGAACCCTATTGAAAACCAGGTTTTGCTGAGTCGGCAAAATTTTCTAAAAATCAGCAAAATTCAGAGTTAATATTTTTCGCCGCGAAAAAGGTCAATAATTATGTTTTTTAAGACGCTGAATCAAACGAAATCGGTCCGAAGTTGATAAAACCATTGTAAGTGACCAAAAAGTCGAAAAAACTTTGTAAATGACCGTAAACCAAAATTTAGGTCGATAAAAATTTAATTTTCGAGTTGGGTATCGTTTTCTGTGTTTTTTGGGCCTCTGAGTTGAATGAAAGTGGTCCGGAGTCAATACGAGCACTCAAACTTAGGGTACTTAGGTTCAAATCCTGGTAGGGACGATAATTTTTTATCTTTTTTTTTACTCAATATAAGTTAACTAAAAAAAAAATTCTGGCGCGGTGGTCCGCATGTCGGGCGAATTTCCTTTGGATGCGTGTTTCCGTGCTTAACAACAATCCTGGTTGGAATGATAATTTTTAATTTTTTACATTATATAAGTTTACAACTACTAAATAAATAATTCCTGCGCGGTGGTCCGCTGTCGGGCGAATTTCATTTTTTTAGAGTGCGTGTTTCCGTGCTTAACAACCCATTTCTTGCTTAAAGTTCCGGTTCATGCTTAAGAACCTAAGCAGTTACTCAATTGTCAAGCACTGCTCGTAACTCATTTTGTCTGTATTTTTCAAAGGAAATACGCTAAAACCTTTAAAAATAACTGACTAAGCTTAAAGATAAGTAACTAAGCTTTAAACTAGCGCAAATAATAGTGCGTACTTCTGATTTTAGAGGCGTAGTTTTGTACAACAACTGGATGATTATGCGCATTTCCTTTGAAAAATACAGACTAAATGAGTTACTTAGGTTCTAAAGCATGAACCGGAACCTTTATCACCGTGCCAGAATTTTTTTGTTTTGTCAAATTGATGCATCCTTTCTATTTGATATTTGATGGACCTTAATTTGATATTTTTTTATTTTATGGGAAAAAGCGATTTGCAGATCTGAATTTAGATTCAACTAAGCTAAATTTTCGTAAACACTGCATTGAAAAACAAAAAGAACCAATTTGTATAAAATTAAAGAAAAGAAAGAAGAATCACTTTAAAATTTGTTTTTAGACGGATTGTACTCTTATTTTTTATTGAAAAAACAATTTATATTTTGATTATTAACCTTAATTTTGTAGAGACTTAAGTCAAAAATCATTTAACCTTGCATTCCAGTGTTAGTTTTACAAGATCGTGAACATAGTTGAACCCGTGTGTGTAGAGTTGATTGTGTATTGTTAAAGATTTGTGTTTATGTTCGGTTAAATATAAAAAAAATATGATTTTTTGTTAAACTTTATTTTAAAATGAGTGACAAACAGTTTATTGTCGATAGGTAAGTCGGTATTGTATGTTTAAGTACTTTTATTGTATCTATTTGGCGCCAATTTGAGTGAGATAAGTTTTTGGAGTTTTGAATTATAAATTGTTTGCTGTAGAGTGATGTAACAATGAGGGGTCGTCGTTAGAAACATTGTTCTGGCTCCCACTCTTTTCCCTGTAGGTGCAATAGATCTGCTTTCAATCAAAGAGTCTATTTTAATGGTACTTTTATAGTAAATGGACCCCCTCTAATCATTCCTTAAATTCCACCTTCACCAACTGAGATTAAAGAATTTAAGGTAAAATACCTTTGTATTGCTTTCTTTAACAATCTTTAGAGGAAGAATCCACTGAGAAATCACTATATATTATACAAATTTTACTACATACACACAGAGGATCGTATTGGATACGCATTGAATACGATAAGGTTCTTGCACCGTATTTGTTTAGTCGATCAAGTGCGATTACGTGATAACTGATCCCGGCAAAACATTTCGTCTTTTATAGTGAATGTTCACTTTTGGTTACAAGAAAGTTTAAAACAAAATATATATTTAATTAAATTTTGATTTCTTTGCATAATAATAAAGTTACATAAAAAATAATATCGTAAAAGGTTTTTGATCAAAAATGGTAATATTGGATTGAAATAAAAGTTTGACAAAAAGGTTATCCTTTAAATACGAACGTCTCTAAAGGTACATACAGCATATTGGGGATCCATTTAGATTCCATCTCCCTAGTTCTAGCGAATGCGATCGGATCCCCTTCGCATGGTTCATACAGCTAATATTACTTATCTTACTTCATTTTTTTAATATAAAATGAAAATTTTTACTGTATTTACCTTAAAACAGTTGCGAGATATGTTCTTCCCTCAGTTACTATAATAATGATCTAAATGCGTGGCTACATTCATGCTTTGAAGCTCTTCTTATTTTGTAATTTCAGTTTCCTTTTCTTCTTTAAATTATAAATGTCAAATTGACAGAATAAAATTATGAACTGTTTTGTTAAATTAAAAAATATTAATACATTTAAAAATACAACACTTTCAAGAAGTGTAAAAATATCCCCTTCGTCATTGTGTAGTCCTTTTTCTATAGCATGCCCCTCATGTGTTTTTTTTATAGTATAAGGACCCCTCCTTCATTGGGGGTCCTTTTTATATAACATGCCCCTTATGTGTCTATTTATAGAATAGGGACCCAAAAGAGGGTCTCTTTTTATATAAAGTACCCAACGTTCAACATAGAGCACCATTTTTAAATTGTTTAACATGCTCTCTTGGATATCAGTTTTTTATTTACTAGTAATGCCTTGCATCAGGAACTCACATTAGTAGAATACATAAAATAAAATTAATATATGACAGGCTTGCTTTACTCACTAGATTACTATATATATTAAAACTCTAAGTAAGAAGTTAGCATCAAAAATCTATGTAATTAGAACAATAAAAAAAATACTTAAAAGATACTTACCTGAAGTCAGCCTACCACACTCTGTTTGAAAGCGTAATGAGTTATGGGATCATCCTCTGGGGACATGCAGCCACTACCGAGATATTACTCAAGCAAAAGAAATAAATATGAATACTTGCTGGAGCAAGAAAGTATGATCATCGTAAACCACTTTTTAAGAAGTATCAAATACTAACTTATCACAACTTATATGTTTACAATTGTCTGAAGTATATTAAACAAAATGAAAATAAATTCAATAAAAATAGGGACCACCATTCTTATGAAACAAGAAGAAAAGAGGAATTATGTATAAAAATACATCGACACAAATATATTGGCCTGACATTATATAATAATTGTCTGTCTTACGAGACTAAATACTTTTTATGTATAAGTTGGTTTCTTCTCATCAACAGTGTTCAAGCTCATGTATATGTAGTAACATAACGTTTATGCTTTTTCTGTTGATGATAAGTATGGGATTTTGTATCTTATTTTTAATTGTCCTTACAGTCCATCGACTACTTTAAAAATCTTGACAGGTCAGTTTAGGCACCGCCGATTCTAAAGAAAAAAATCCCTGCAAGAAGGGAGTGGGAAAAAGTTATGTAAACAAATCAGGTTATTTTACCCATATTTTCTTGGCGATGTTTTTTACATTTCTTTTGTGTTGTTTTATTTTATATAATTTTTATGATTATTTTGAAAATAGTTTTCAAAATGATGTAAAAACAAGAAGAATCACTAACAAAGTGAACGATTGCCGGGAAGAAGGTTATTTCTCTATGGTGGTAGGGATTTTTTTCTCTTTTCACGTAAGGGGTTGGCAGCGGCTTCTCTGATTGGTCAATCCCCAAAATGCTTTATGTATTTCATGCTTTATGAGCTAACTGTCATACGTAGTAGTTGCATGGAGAAATTCAGACCAAAACAACAAAATATTCATTTAGCAAAAAGCATGTATAAGGATCATGTTTGGCTTAAATCCAAGAGCTAGTTGTGTAGGATACTTTAAAAAAGCAAACTGCTTAACTCTGCCCAGTCTCTTCATCTACCACTACTTGGTGGAAGTGAAGAATCAGCTGACCTGGACAACACCAACTCACCAGTACAACACCCGGGGAAAGGATCTAGTCATTCCCTTCTGTCGACTAGCGACTACACAAAGGTGTTCTCCCCAACAAATTGGTCTCTACTTACTCAACCATCTTCCAGTAGAGAAGAGGAACCTACCACACAACTTATTCAAATCATTTATTAAAAAGAGTCTCAAAGAAGCCGAACTCTACTCATTCGAGGAGTTCTTTACAAAAGTTTTTTATAATACTACTTTTGACGACAGTACTGCCATTTTATGGCTTTTACTTATAAATACGTTATGTTATGTAATAATATGTAAACAAAGGATATAACAATTATATGAATGAATGAAACCATTTATTAAGGAAACAATAACATATTACTTATACATAAATAATATACATGAATATTTTATCTACATGACTTGGCAATATTATAATTTGGTATATCACTTCATGTTTTATTTCACTTACTAATATATATTATTACTTTTATTTATTATTTATCTATTCTTATTATTTTTATTTTATATTTATGTTCCTCAAATCAGCCTTTCAGCTGTGGTTATTTTGAGTTCTATTTTTCTAATATATTTGTAACACATTAATTTAATTAGTACTAATTCAATTCATTTAATGGTTTTTCCATTAATTTAATTTGATATATTTCATATTTATTCAGTTACTTTATAATTATATTATTTTACTTATTAATTTAATTTTAATTTTATTGGTTTATATAATAATTTTTAATCTCATTTCTCATTCATTTTTAAGTTATAGTTAGTAAGATCATGCAATATAAATAATAAATAAAACAATTACAATAATATAATGATCAGAATTTTGAATAAGTAAGAATGCAGTGCATGCATTTGTTTTAATTAATCACTTAAATTATTAATAATTTAATAAATAAATAATTATTCTTGGTGCAACCAAGCTTGACAATAAACATAACTTATCCTCCTCCACTCTATCCAATCGTACGGTATTCTCCTCCAGGTGCTTCCTCCACAACATAATCTCATCTCTCTGTCCCACTGAGTCTTAGGTCATATAACAATTATGATACATTTTTAAAAAAGGCTTGCTTTACTCGCTAGATTGGGTATAGATAGTTACAGTAAAGCATTGTAAGAAAGGCTCGCTCCATTACGTATATTTATAATAATGCATAGTAAATAGGGATTGCTTTGCTCCCTAGGCGCGTGTATTTAGAATTTTATATGCTGGACAAGAGCTCTCTTTTGGTGTCTTTTGTGTTGTAATGCTAATACCATATCGCTTATTGGCGTATTTAATAAATCATATTTTTTTTTTAAATATAATTATCGGTATTTATTTAATATTATCATATTTATGATCTACTGTGAAATAAGCAGTCACAGAAAATTATATTTGGTCTTGGTTGATTATTTTTTTCAGGGAGTTAATTGTGCAGAATATTGGGCAAAGTTCGAAGCCTGTGAATACACTTGCTCACATCGGAACTTCCAGTCATGCTGGAACTGCCTCTAGCCTCCCTAACAGCTCTCTCGCATCTAACATCGCTCTCGTATCAACTCCTACTGGCAGTATTAATTCTGCTAGTTCTGTTGGCAGCGTTGGTAGCGGTGCTGTTAGCACTATTAGCACTCTTATCGGCAGCGGTGGTTTTAATGTCGCGACTTGTTCATCTCACGTCGCAACTGCGACAGGACATAGCGGAGGAGTACTGCAGACTCCGAGCCTGCCTGTCGCAAGACCACCTGTAGGGACGTCGCAAACTTTCACTTTGGCTAATCCAAGAAAAAGAAAATTGTCATTGACTGAAATAGCACAGCTTAGAAGAAAGGTAATAATGCATGTTATGTTATAGTATGACCAAAGAGACTAAAACTATTAGAGGGAGTACAGAACCCCATTTACACAGTGATAAGGGGTCTGGAAGTGAGACAGTTTCCAAAGTTGCCCTAACTGTACTTACCCCTACGATAGTCTCCCTAGAGAGAGACTAGATACTCCCCACCCCTCTACAACTCCTATTGTAGCATGCACTCTACTAATGGCGGACATTTTTCAGTGATGCCACATTAAACCTCTTTATTCAAAACTAACAATTAAAGAATACATGCAATAGATAATAATTAAAACTTATTTTAAATTCATTTTACTTGATTTATAACAAAATAGTCAAAAAATAATGTAATATTTACGTGAAATTCTAATTATTATGAAAAATCAAAAAAATGACGTCACCAATGTACTGTTACGGCACCTAGCTACCCAAGGAATGATATGATCTGTTGTATCCTCCCTCTAATTGTTTTAGTCTCTTTGAGTATGAGACATGGCTAAAATCAGATGACAGCGTGGGAAAATAGTGTTGAGGAACTAATAAGGTTGGCATGATTTGAAATTGAGGGCGTGGTTTAACATCCAGGACTAACCTCATTGGCTCCCTTGTATTATTTTCCTATGCTGTCAACTGATTTTAACCATGTGTCGTACTAAAGTGTATCAGGTGTTTAATGTCGTGGGTTCAATGAGAAAATCAGTGTGGACATTAGCACATATTGCTATTAAATATGACTGAAAACCTTAACAATGTTTTCTCTCAAACCTGTATTAGCTGAAGGCTGGCCGATAACTTGGTACATGCCGTTTTATTAGTGATTTTGTTTTCGTTATTTTTTGCTTTTCCTAATTTTTTTCTGTTGGTATTAGGAAAAGAAATATTTATGGTTTTGTTTACTTGTTATTAGATTCACTGAGGATGCCAAGCATCGCTTGTGCGAAAGCTCTGATGAAATAAATTAATCTAACAAATACTAGGACTGCTGTCTTCATTATTAATTTTCCTAATTAGGAAAAGTAATTTTTTCAATATGATTTAGAATTAGCACCAGTGGATTTGTTTATAATTAAAGGAACAATGAAAAGAGTCTCTCCACAAAACAATAATTTATTCAAAGAGCTTTCAACCTAACATGAGGCCATCATCAGTGCCTTTACAAAGAAATAGAAACCATAAAAAAATAATCATAAATAGTCAAAACTAAAACAATAAATAAAATAAAAACAAATAAAATACAAATAAGTAACCAAGTTAAGACAGTAAAACAAAAAAAAAGTAAATATGAATAAAAATTACCAGATATAAGAGAAATATAAACGGCTAAGAGAAAGACATTAAAGGTAAACAAGTTAAAATGTGGAATTGACAGTTTTCCTTCTCTTCTTTTTCAACCTGACGGTGTCGGTGGGTCGTAATAGACTGGTTGGAGGTGTGGGCGGCACCTTTGGAAGAGCTAGAAGAAGGGGTGACCTTCCCCTCTCACATTAAGGTTGAGCTCTCCACTGCCTCCTTAAGATTTCTAACTTCTCTAAAAAGTCCGGACTTCATAGTTCACTGTGGGTTTATGGTTAACATTTGAAACTTGGTGCAGAAATAGATTTTTAGGTCGTTTTCTTTAAAACTTTAGTTTACTGTCATAAACCATTATGTTGGGTGGTTAATGAGACGGTTACATCTATATATAGATGTATATTATTATTATTTGCCTCAAATGGATTATCGTTGTAGAGGAATGTTTTTTTTATTTTAAGAAATTAATAAATAACACGCGGTTGTAGTCAGTTGACATCGAGGAAATATAATGATAGGTAGGCAATGAGGTTAGTCCTGGGTGTAAATCACACCCAAAATTAGATATCAGGCTATCTCATTGATTCCTCACTCTATTTTTCCACGCTGTCAACTGATTTTAAGTGTGTGCTATACCTTAGTGATATGCAGCATCAAATGAAATTAAATTTGTAATCCTGCGTTATAAATTTGCAATATTGACGTAATGAAATTTAAATTATGGTATTTTCATATTCTTTGGACAAGTGAACTGAGTTCAAGGCAGTGAGAAAAACTGAGGCAAAAAACGTTTTGAGGTACCCTATACCTGATGTTTTGAGGTACCCTATACCTGATGTTTTGAGGTACCCTATACCTGATGTTTTGAGGTACCTAGTAATAATAAGTAGTAGTTTTAATATGGGGGGAGTGGTAGTAACTATCTGGCAAGTAGGTCACGTTGTTGGGCCCTTTTTGCCAGCTCCCTAAGATAGTGTTCTACTCCTTTTAATTTCAACTGTAGGTATATTTCATCTAATTCTAGACAGAAGAGCCGTGAATTTCTATGGTTCCTCTCATCATTGCTTTTTTCAAGCATCATACATATTTTCACTGACTCTTATAGTCTAGTGAAAACTAGGAACAACACGTGCCCTCGCTTTAACCAAACTCCATACACTTTAAACTACAAGCAGACACACTATAGTATTATAATGAATCTACAATGAGGTCCTAAATTTGCCTATACCCAGTTTTCATTTAGGTAAGGGATCTTTAACGAGTACCTGACAACGCACAGGCTCGAGACCACTGGCTTTAACGTCCCTTCTGAAGGACGTGGTACACAAATTTTTATCCCTCATAAAAATCCTAGAGGCCCGTGCTGGCATTGAACCCTTGACTAAAGTCCATTCATTCTGTGTATTGGCTGCGTACCTTAACTACTACACCACGGATGACTCTATGAGGTACCCTATACCTGATGTTTACTTTGGTAGATAAATGCTTTTTTATGTGCTTTTAGGTGAGTGAGAATGAAGGTATCAGGATACTGAGAGGAGCTAGTCGCTATGCTGAGAAATGTGCTATCAGATGCTACCTGGGTGGAGGAGGTTCGCCTGCCGAATATGCTACGTGGAGGAATCGTTTGCCCCGCATACCTCTCATATCTTATCTCGTAGCTAACAGGTATCTACTTAGAATAATACTATATATAGAAGGAGCACAGGACCATAAACAATGTAATTCCACTGATAACACGAAAGGGGTTGACTGGTGCAACTAAGTAATGCTGCCAACCTGACAACAAAATATTATTTTAAATATTTGTCATAAATATCTATTAATGAGAAAGATCGTAAAGAACAATATAATAACTTAAAACACCTGCAGAGTTTTAATAAAACTGGTCTTAGATGGCAAAAGGGTGCGGACTACGAGAATCTACATTTAGTTGAACGAGGACTACTATTTGTATATAATTTTTAATAAATACGTTAAACTACAATTTAAAATGCTTTAAATATTGTAATGCACCGATATTTATATTAGTAATTTTTATGAATAACCAATCATTACTTATAATAGAACATAAGTATTCAGCAATGGAAGTATTGCAACTTGTTTTTAGAAATTGATATTGTTAGGTTGGCAGCATTATAGTTGCACCAGTGAACCGGCTTTCGTGTATCAGCGTGCTCTTCTATATATATAGTAATATTCTAAGGGTATCTATAACAATAACAATGTCACTTTTGGAACTTTGTCTTGCTCTCTAGTATAATATTGTGCTGGTCTTGATATTTTACTGCAAAAGTTTATCATTATGGTATAAGGGGAACCCCGATAGCTCTTATTGAGTCATACTCAATCCTAGGACTCAGGTCACTATATTTAATGGGAGAGACAAACGCGCTCCGGCGCTTTCTAAGCACGGAGTGCTTCAGGGCTCTGTTCTTGGACCCTGTCTTTTCTTATTTACAATTAAATGACTCCCTGAAATGGAGCCTTGAGTCCAGATTTGCGGATGATACTCATATGCAGTTAGTGGGAAGAATCTTGAATGGAACATAGTATAATAAAATAGATGCATTATTATCAACTAGCACATGATGGTTTATAGCTAAATACGTTAACTTTAAATGAGTCCAAAACAAACCTTGATTTTACTCACACTCTTAAAATATGAAATATAGTATAAAATTTCGCCCATTAAAATACTTGGAAGTGTCCGCTTGATAGTTACACTTAACTGGGAAGCTATGATTAATTGAGTTAGGGAAGTAAAAACTTTACTATTTTATTTCTGCTAGCGTAAACTTAGTTTTATACTCAGAACATAGAACCATGAAACTTGGCTTACTATGCGCTTTTATTTCGTATGATGTTCATTTATTAAGAAATGGGAGCAGCCCCCAGCCACAGTATTTTTATTTTGCCAAAAAAATACTGTCATATGATAATGCTAACATGACTTCTAGTTGCAAACAATATTTTATATTGCAAAATAAAATTTAACTTTTCATTCAGTCTATTAATTTTTTCTTGTTGTTGTTCGTTTAAGCAAAGTATAGATGAGGGGAGTTCAATTTATATTTAAGAACCACAAAACTTATGGCACTTAGTCTATTGCTAACGTCAATATTCCCTCTTGTAAGCTCAACAAATCCCATTTAATGGAATAAGGTGAGCTTTCAATTAAATTACAGCTTCAATAGTTTAACTTCCACCCAAAAATTTCACAAAAAAGCATTTTAGAACATTGTTGCTTGAGAAAGCCTACATAATGTTAAGGAATCTTTTAGCTGATAATTTAGGATTCCACCTTAAATGTTTAGTGTTTCTCATTGTAATGTATGCTTTTTTTGTTTTTTTAAATCAAGTTGTTATTCAATTTATGCTGCTAGTTTATGCAGTCTATTTTAATTAATTTATTATCTTTTTTTTCTTGTTTTTGGTTTTTTTCATTTTAATTGTAAAATCTTTGACAATGCAGGAAACTTTGTAATAAAGTAACCTCAAGTATGTAAATAAAATAGTTAATCTGAGTTCGGTGTACCTGCTTGCTGCTTATTGACGTTTGTTTATTTTCAGGCTGGACAGTATAACCCTTCGGANATATATGTCTTAACTCCCAAGCTTGCCTCTAAGATCATTTACTTATGTGCTTGGACGATCGACCCTACGCGTGCAGCTAAGTATCCTACCGAGGTGCTTAACACATTTATTTATTAATCGACAGGTCCATGGTTTAAACTCGTAACACTGGTCAAATATTCATCATTAACCTTGTGAGCAGGTCTGTGTTCATCCGTGAGATCTGATGACAGAAGACTGGTGAGCCACGGAGAATACTGCTGAGTGATTCGGCAGAGACAAGCGGCTTCCTGTCCACCTCTGACTTCTTCGCCAACCCTCGTGCCTGAGGGAAGCTAGTCGTTACTTCTCAGCAGTAGAATACAGTTGCCTCCGAAGCGGTCTATCACTGTCCAGCCTCCTGAAAATAAAACAAGCATTGTCTAACTAAAGCAGTCAAGTCCCAGGTACACCTTCTTCCGCCTCTCTGCTCGAACTCAATTACGTATTTTATTGGACATACTTGAGTGCTTACTTTAATTAACTATCAAGTTTCTCCAATATTTGTCAAAACTTTGATCAATTAATGAAAAAAAACAAACAAGATAAACAAATAGATAAATAAATTTTAAATAGACTGCATAAACATCAGTCACGCATAAACTTGAATAAGCAGGAACTTGATTTAAAAACAAACAAAGCATCACAACACGAGAACATAACATTTAAGGTGGAATACTGTTATCAGCTGAAATAATTCCTTAACATCTATTAAGTCAGGCTACTCTTCCTCAAGCAACAAATGTTTTACTGCTTTTTTGAAATTTTTGGTGCCCCGTCGAGTTTCAACTATTGAAAGCATGGTAATCTTCATTAAAGCACTTATTCCATTAAAATGGTGATTTGTTTGTAGCTTACAAGAGTGGAATATTGATGTAGCAATATGATCTAGTGGCCATCATTATGTGGTTCTAAATAATTGAACTCCCCTCATCATACTTTGCTTAATACGAACAACAACAATGAAAAAATATAGACTGCAATGAAAAGTTAAATTTTTATTTTCAATAAAAATATTGTTTGCACTTAGAGTCATTGTTTAGCATTATTTCATGTGAGTATTCTTTTTTCGCAAAATAAAAGTATGTGGCTACGGGGGCTGCTCCCCCATTCTTTAATACAATACATCATAACGAATGAAAATGCGCATAGTAAGCAAGTTTCATGGGTATCATATGTCTGAAGTTAAACTAAGTTTTACGCAGCAGAAATAAAATAGAATGAAAAGTTACTTCTAACTCATTAACATTTGAGCTTTCCAAGTTAAGTGTAACTATCAAGGGACACTCCAATGTATTTTAATGGCGACAATGTATTTATACTATTATTATATTTAAGAAGTGTGAGTTAAAATCAAGGTTTTTTACTCTTTAAAGTTAACTTATTAACTATAAACACAGTCATTTGCTAGCTTGGAATATCATCTATTTTATAACTATTCATCAAGAATCTTCCACTAACTGCATTATTAGTATCATCCGCAAATCTTTGGACTCAAGGCTCCATCATTCAGGGAGATCCATTAATGTAATTAAGAACAGAGGGGTCCAAGGAACAAGCCCTGAGGCACTCCGTGCTTAGAAAGCGCTCGGATGCGCTGTCTTCTCCATTAATATAGTGACTGAGTCCTAGGATTGAGGTATACTCAATAAGAGCTCATCGGGTTCCCCTTATATCATAATGAAAAAACTTTTGCAGTAAAATATCAAGACCCAGCACAGTATTTAGTAACTGAGGAGCAAGACAAAGTTCCAAAAGTGACATTGTTAATTGTATAATACCCTTAGAATATTACTATATATATAGAAGGAGCACTGCTGATAAACGAAAGCCGGTTCACTGGTGCAACTAAGTAATGCTGCAACCTAACCTACAATCATAAAAATATTTGGCAAAATATTTGCGATAATTATCCTATTAATTAAGAATGAGGTTATTCTAAAAACTAATATAATAGGTGCTTACAAATTGCATTTAGTAGTTTAGTATTTATTAAATTTATAACAAATAGTGTGGCGACAAAAAATGTAATATTGTAGTCCGCCACCTATTTATTAAGTAATTTTAATTAAAAACCTCATGTTTTAATTAATTATATTTTAGTTCATAATCTTTTCATTAATAGCAATATTTATGCCAACTATTTTAGAAAATTGAATATTGTTAGGTTGGCAGCATTACTTAGTTGCACCAGTGAACCGGCTTTCGTGTTATCAGCAGTGCTCCTTCTATATATATAGTAATATTCTAAGGGTATCTATAACAATAACAATGTCACTTTTGGAACTTTGTCTTGCTCCTCAGTACTAAATATTGTGCTGGTCTTGATATTTTACTGCAAAAGTTTATCATTATGGTATAAGGGGAACCCCGATAGCTCTTATTGAGTCATACCTCAATCCTAGGACTCAGGTCACTATATTTAATGGAGAGACAAGCGCTCCGGCGCTTTCTAAGCACGGAGTGCCTCAGGGCTCTGTTCTTGGACCCCTGCTGTTCTTAATTTACATTAATGATCTCCCTGAATATGGAGCCTTGAGTCCAAGATTTGCGGATGATACTACATATGCAGTTAGTGGGAAGAATCTTGATGGAATAGTTAATAAAATAGATGATATTATCAAGCTAGCAAAATGACTGGTTTATAGTTAAATAAGTTAACTTTAAATGAGTCAAAAAAACCTGATTTTAACTCACACTCTTAAATATAATAATAGTATAAACATTTCGCCCATTAAAATACTTGGAGTGTCCCTTGATAGTACACTTAATTGGAAAGCTCATGTTAATGAGTTAGGAAGTAAACTTTCATCTATTTTATTTCTGCTGCGTAAACTTAGTTTAACTTCAGACATAGATACCATGAAACTTGCTTACTATGCGCATTTTCATTCTCGTATGATGTATTGTATTAAAGAATGGGGAGCAGCCCCCGTAGCCAACAGAATTTTTATTTTGCAAAAAAAATACTGTCATCATGAATAATGCTAAACATGACTCTAAGTGCAAACAATATTTTATTGAAAATAAAATTTAACTTTTCATTCAGTCTATATTTTTTCATTGTTGTTGTTCGTTTAAGCAAAGTATGATGAGGGGGAGTTCAATTATATTAAGAACCACAACTATGGCACTAGATATATTGCTAACATCAATATTCCCTCTTGTAAGCTCAACAAATCACCATTTTAATGGAATAAGGTGCTTTAATAAATTACCAGCTTCAATAGTTGAACTTCCACCCAAAAATTTCAAAAAAGCATTAAACATTGTTGCTTGAGAAAGCCTACTATAATGGTTAAGGAATTTTAGCTGATAATTTAGTATTCCACCTTAAATGTTTAGTGTTTCTCATGTAATGTTATGCTTTTTTTGTTTTTTTAAATCAAGTTTGTTATTCAAGTTATGCTGCCTATGTTTATGCAGTCTATTTAATAATTTATTATCTATTTGTTTTCTTGTTTTGTTTTTTTCATTTAATTGTAAAATTTTGACAATTGGAGAAACTTTGTAATAAAGTAACCTCAGTATGTAAATAAATAGTAATTGAGTTCGGTGTACCTGACTTGACTGCTTTATTGACGTTTGTTTTATTTTCAGGCTGGACAGTGATAACCCTTCGGAGGACTTGTATTCTCTGCTGAGAAGTAACACCAGTTCCCTGGCGTTGGCGAGAAGTCAGAGTGGACAGGAAGCCGCTTGCTCTCCGAGTCCTCAGAGATCTCCTGCTCACCAGTCTTCTGCTCATCAGTCTCCTGATAAACACAGACCTCCTCACAGGTAATATGAGTATTTGGACCATGTACAGTTAACATGGGCCTGTCATAAATAAGTAATGGCTTAGCCCCTCTGTGATGACTTAGCCACTGGTCGATGTCTCAGCCACTAAGTAATGACTTAGAGGCAAAGCTTTGGGAGTTAAGACTATTTACTCTTGAGGCCAAGCTGAGGAAGGTAATTATTGTTTAGTAATATATATGGGGGGGGGGGGGGAGTGTAGTAACTACCAGGGAAGTAGGCCACGTTGTTGGCCTTTTTGCTAGCTCCCTAAGATAGTGTTCTACTTTTTTTAACTTCAAGTGTAGGTATATTTTCATCTCAATCTAGACAGAAGAGCCCGTGAATTTCTATGGTTCTTCTCATGCTTTTTTCTAGCAATCATACATATATTCCCTGACTCTTATAGTCTAGTGAAAACTGGGAACAAAAAGTGCCCTCGTTATTAAACCAAACCTCCACACACTTTAAACTACAAGGCAGAAACAGTATAGTATTATAACGAATCTACTATGAGGGTCCTAAATTTTGCCTATACCCAGTTTTATTTAGGGTAAGGATTTTAACGAGTACTGAACACACAGGCTCAAGACCACCAGCTTTACGTCCCTTCTGAAGGACGTGGTACACAGAATTTTTATCCCTAATAAAAAGCCCAGAGGCCTGTGCTGGCCATTTTGAACCCATTGACTTAAACCTATGACTAAATAAACTTGGAAGTTTAAAGTCTATTCATTATGTGTATTGTTCGCATACCTTAACCACTACACCACGGGTGACTCTAGTAATTATTGTTAGAAAAAGGTGTATAAAAATTTTTATCTTTAGACGTTAATGTCAATTAATTTATGTTATATCTTTATATTTTTCAGGATTTGTTTTCTGAAATACTATTCCTCAGAGGATGTTAGGGTTCTTATTTTTATGTCCTCGAAGGACTAATTAAACATATGATGTGTGAAAAATAAACTATTACCCGAGCGGCGCTCGGTAATAGCGGTGCTCGGGTAATAGACTATTAGTGAGAACCCTAATTAGGGTATCACTAGAGGTATCACTAATAGTGATACCCTACTACTAGTAGGGTATCAGACTATTAGTGAGATCTTAAGAATAAGAGAAATGAGTGTGTTTCTCCTACTAGTATTGAGGTTAGACTTCTTAGTGTCTCACAATAATACCTAGTAAGAAAACATAGATTTACTTTTCTTCTTCCTTAACATCTCAACAGTTTTGCACTGATGATGATCTCTAGTTAGTTTGAAAGTGCTTTGCCAATAAAGTTTTGTTTTGCGGAGGAATTTCTTGTCTCTCATCATTTTTTAAACGTATTTTTGTTGCAGATTGCCTCTATCACCATATAAGTTATCACCGGTAAAGCATGGCTCATTGGATTCCATCCCAGATGCCGTATCGCCAGGTAATCAAGAACACATCGTGGAGAGAGCCAAGCAAGAAGCGTATGTCATGCAGAGAGTTGGGGAATTACAGAGGGATGGATTGTGGTCTGAGAAGAGAATACCCAAATTACAGGTAACCCATATAAACCATAAATATTTACACTAAAAGGCAGCTAAATGAAATTTTACTGACTAGATATAAATGTAGACCCCTTTAAAAATTACCTGCAGGAGCTAAGTTGAGGAAGGTTTTAATATCATTTGATACTACAGAGTTTTGCAAAACATGAATAGTTGACACAATATAATTGTGCGAGAGACACCTACGAAATGTAACAAGCAAAATGCAATGATGATGAAAATGCAATGCTGCATCTGGGAACTGTTCCATCATTCGACATTCGTCATCATTGATGGCTCGACATAATGTCATGTCCCACTCTGTTTCGTTACATCTAACTCATCAGGGGGCTGACAGAGCCTGAACTCACTCTGACCTTCAATCAATTCCGAAGAATGTAATGTGAAGTACTTACCAGAGACAAGCGGTGCTCTCTTACCGCCATCATGCATGGCAAACAAAACATATATCATTTGATACTACCGAGTTTTGCAAAACATGAATAGTTGACACAATATAATTGTGCGAGAGACTCCTAGGAAATGTGGGAACTGTTCCATCATTCGACATTCGTCATCATTGATGGCTCGACATAATATCATGTCCCACTCTGTTTCGTTACATCTAACTCATCAGGGCGCATTTCCTAGGTGTCTCTCCCACAATTATATTGTGAAGGTTTTAATGTTCTGTCTCTTGGATTTGGTCTAAGGGACAATAGAATCACATCCTTCACAGGGATTTCCCGCCATTAATTAGATCAAAT
The DNA here is from genome assembly GCA_018340805.1 of Microvelia longipes. NCBI lineage: Eukaryota > Metazoa > Arthropoda > Insecta > Hemiptera > Veliidae > Microvelia > Microvelia longipes. Next base: position 5,433,838 of record JACMZG010000032.1, on the reverse strand, counting down.
TTTAATATTTGTTCTTTAGGTAAGGTTCAAATAAGTTTGTTCACTTTTTTCCTTGTAAAATAGGCAATGACCGTTTGTGTTTACTAATAAATTATTCTTTCATTTATTTTTATTTATTTATTTACAAAATCAGTAGTAACTAATAAAAAAATAGCATCACTTTGTCAAATAAAAGAAAAAATAATAATTACAACATTGAAAAAAACACAATATAAAGCATTCTCTAACAAATAGTTTTTTACTTTGTTCTTCCAACATTTTTGTGGAAAGATTAAGAGTCTCCATGTCAATCAAATTTAAAAGTGTGATGGCTTGATATTTGGTGGACTTAGTTGTCTTAGATAGGTGATGTGCTGGCACATTTATAACTTTAGGAGCTGAACGGATGGTATAATTATGACTCTTTTCAACTAACTCTTGATAATGAGGATGCCATGATTCCAACAGATTCAAAATATAAATAGAAGGAAGAGTCAATATTTTGAGATCCTTAAATAGCTGACTACATGGATCATTCCATTTCTTTCCTGAATAATCCTGATGGCTTTTTTTTCGGCACCATTTTTCCACTATATTAAGGCTCTCTGAGTAAGCTCTAATACAATTCTTACGAATTTGCCGCTTAAAAGCACTGCCACATCGTCAGCATAAGCTGACGATTAGATGTTGAAGCCTTTATTATGCAAAATCGCTATTAAGTTATGCACTACTAAACACCATAATACAGGGGATAACACTCCTCCTTGTGGACAACCTCTTTTTGCAATAATCCTAACTGTAACCTCATTGCGTTCAGCACAAATTAATCTCTGTAAAAGCATAGACCTAATCCAGCCAAACCTAATAAACTTGCAACAATTTTCTTACTCCTAGCTGTGCAGTTCACTGCCCCTGGTCAAGCATTTGCAGGCCTTGGATGATCTTTATTATTATTATCTTTATTTAAATAACACTCTATAACATCTTAATGGAAATCTTATAATTATACTGTACATCCGTTTACTAGAGATTTCTTGGATATGTATCCCTCCCCCATTACACTGTTTTTGGAGTTAATTAAAATTATAAGTTTAATTATTTAAAGGACACCTAGAAATGCAATCAACATTTCTTAGTGTATCTATAAAATGTATGCTACGTCTGGAAACTGTTCCATCATTCGGCATGTGTCTTTATAATTGCTTGTCCTATTATCATGTTCCACTCTGTTTTGTTAATCTTAATCATCAGGAAGCCGAAAAAGCAATGAAAAATTTTGATGAATATAAAGTAAAGTATTTACCAGAGACGAGGGGTGCTCTCTTTCGCCATAAGTGCTCGCTTAAGGGGATCCCGCAAAGAGTGGGGGTAAAAATAAATTAAACGAAAATATCTCTGGTTCTAAGCAAAATATCAAAATTCTAAGACGGTACTTCACTTCTAATTTTTATTCTGCACATTTTAAGACTCATTTCAACCTTCTGGAGCAAAAAACAGTGGTGCAATTTGAGAACTAAAATTTTTAAAGTAGTTCTCAAATTGCGCCACTGTTGTTTGCTCCAGAAGGTTGAAATGAGTCTTAAAATGTGCAGAATAAAAATTAGAAGTGAAGTACCGTCTTAGAATTTTGATATTTTGCCGAGAAGCGGAGATATTTCCATTTAAGTGATTTTTACCCCCCCTCTTTGCAGGATCGCCTTAAGTGTCACTTGGCATGCAAAACATATTTCATTTGATTCTACTGACTAATGACAAACATGAATAGTAATAATTATGCAAGTGGCACCTAGGAAACAAAACGTAACAAGCAAAAAGTTATGGATTTGCCGTTTTTGTATGCTCTTTACTTAATTCTCATTAATTTTCTTGGTTTTCAGGAACTGCCTCGTCCCAAATCTCACTGGGACTACTTACTTGAAGAGATGACCTGGATGGCGGCCGATTTCGCTCAGGAGCGCATGTGGAAAAAAGCTGCCGCAAAAAAATGTGCTTACATGGTTCAAAAATATTTTAATGAGAAGGAATCCGCTGAAAAACGTGAAACCAAGCTACATGAGAATGAGTGTCGCCGTGTTGCTCGTCTCATGTCTCGAGAAATTAAATTGTTTTGGCTTGAAATATCCAAATTAGTGAGTTACAAACAAAAATTACTCGAAGAAGATTCGATAAGGAGGACTTTTAACAGTCATTTAAATCAAAATTATTTAAGTGTCGAATCAGAGAAGAATTTACTGCGTCATAAACTATTGGAAACACCTGTTAGAACTGAAGATGAGATTGAACTTTTGAAGAAAGAGAGTCAGTTACCACTTAAAGAGGTTATAGGTGACTATATGAAAGTAAGATCTCGGTTGACATCAGAAATGTCTGATAGCTCTAGTTCAGTTTCAGTAATATCTGATGATAATAAATCCATTTCCGATGGGGATTCGTCGGATGAATCATACGATGAAGATAGCGATGATGAAATGTTTTTAAGTAATGAACAGATGATGGAAATAGGTGAACGGTTGAAACCTCAAAGTGTTGTTTGTGTTGAGGATTTGAAGCAGCCCATTTTATTAAGGAAACAGTTAAGGGATTATCAAGTTATGGGGTGTAATTGGTTGTTAGGTTTGTATGACAATAAACTTAACGGGATATTGAATGACTCTTCTGGTCTTGGGAAAACCCTACAGGTAATCGGATTATTCGCTAATTTAGCTTGTTTCAGACAGAATTGGGGACCGTTTTTAATTGTTGTACCGTCGATTGAGATGCGAAAATGGGAAAACGAATTTAAACGATGGTTACCAGGGTTCAAAGTGATGGAGTACTGTGGAAATGATAAAGAACGCAAAGATAAGCGATTGGATTGGTCTAGAAGTAATGTTTGTTTGACTTCTTACAGTGCTTTATGGAAGGATTTGTCTAAATTTAAAAATAAAAAGTGGCAATATTTAGTTGTTGATTTGGCTGAAAATGTCGATTTAGATTTGGAGAGTTTAAGTGGCTTGAGGTGTAAATTTAAGTTGGTCTTGGCTAATGATTTGAATAAATATCTGATGAAAGGGCTCAGTCAGTTTTTGTTCAACGGTAATGAAAACTTAGTCAATTTACTTTCTTTAAGGAGAGAAAAGAACGAGGTAGTTGATCAGTTACCAAAATCTAAGGAGGAACTCATCAAATGCCCCCTTTCTAAAAGGCAACAGAGTTATATCGACGACTTTATGTCTAGTGATGATAATTTAAAGAAGTTAAATTCTGGTAGAGTTATTGACGTTTTAAGCGTCATTTTGGATATACAAAAGATTTGTAATCATTCAAATTTGTTTTGTGAAGGAATGGTTGAATCGTCAGTTTTGATGGAACGTTTGAAGTATGAAGTACCGTCTTTGGTTGCGAGTGCTTTAGATTATAATTGGTGTAATGACGTGGATATTGTTAATTCTCCTTTGAATTTGATTGGACTGGAATATTGTATGGAAGCGTTTGTTGCTCACAGATCCAGAAGGTATCAAACACCTAAGAAATTGATTGAGGAAATTGATAATATTTCTCATCCTCCGGAATGTCCGAGGAAGTTGGGCGGAATGAAGGTCAGCTTTAAGAAAAATAATCCGTCCACTGTTAAAAGCGTCAAACCTGCATTAGTACACATCGGATCAAATCAAAAGTTATCACCGACCAAAATCAGCTCGCCTCTTGTTAAAGCCGCTGTAATTCAGCAGTCGGTGTCACAAGGTGTTACACTCAGACTGACTAATCCCATCAGCCAGATTGGACAAATTCAAAATTATCTACAAATTGTTGGACAACAAGGTAAAGTCACGCAAACTGCTCGAGTCGCACATATTGTCAACACACCCGCCGGCAAGCAAATTTTAATTTCTCCTCACCAATTATTATCACCTCAGCCGTCTACTGTTGTTACATCGAGTGGTCAGCGATTGACTGTTGTGTCTAAGCAAGGTCCAACGTCATTAAGACCGTTGTTACGTTTACCACCTTTAGCTGTTTCTTCCCCATCTAACATCCTTTTAAGTTCTGCTTTAGATTCTCAAGTCGATTCACTTAAAACTGAATTTGACAACAAAAACGACGAATCCGAATTAAACTTTGAAGAGACAGAATCAAGAAAAGCAAAATTATTGCTTCTTAATTCAATGAATGATCACCGCTGCCACAAATCACCTATATATGGAAAAGATGTCATCTCCAAATTAACAGTCAATAGTTCATTTAAACAAACAAAATTTATGTGGACTGGCTCTTCCATCTGTAAGGAATCCAAATGCAACCCGAAATCGGACACAAAGAATTTATCAGAATTAATTTCAACACCCAAGGAGAGATATGAGAGTGTTAAAGATATTTTCAATAAATTTCCAATTTTCATTCCACCAGTTGTAACTCACGAGGTTGATTTTAAAATAACTAAAGGAACGCCCTGGAAAATCTTTAAGAACATGAATTTAAAAGATGATCTTACTGAGGCTTTATCACCTTTTGATAAAATTAAGGGAAATCCTATCTGTGAATTCTTTCGTAAAGATTTCATTAAATTTGATAGTGGTAAATTAAAAATTTTGGACGGGATCTTGGACAAAATGAAAACAAGCAAAGAGAAAACTGTGATATATACGCAGATGACGCAAATGCTGGATATACTCGAAAATTATATGAATTATAGAGGTTTTAAATTTTTGCGGATTGATTGTAGCTTAGGTATTGAAGAGCGTCAAGTAGTAATCGAAAGGTTTAATAACGACCCTAGGATATTTTGTTTAATTATTTCGACAAGATCAAGCGGAGTCAAATTGGATTTAAGTTCCACTGATAGTGTAATCCATTTTGATACAGATTGGAATCCAAGAATTAATAACTTAGTCCAGGAGCAGTGTGATCATATTTGCTTGGGTAAAGGGATTAAAATATTTAAGTTGGTGACTCAAAATACGATTGAAGAGAAAATCAATACTTATGCGAAACTTCTTAAGGATTTGGAATCTGAAATTGATTTGGATCAGGCTTATTTTAAAATTTCGAGAGTTGAAGAATTATTTAATATTAGGTTGGTGAGTGGTAAAATCCCAGAAGTGAAGAAAGAAAAACTTGAGATCAACGATAGTGAATTGTTGAATAAGGCTTTTGATCAGATTGAGGATCGATTTGATTCATTAGCTAGGAAGATAGTTAAGGATGAAAAAGATGCTAGTTTAGCCGATTTCGATTATGAGATTGATGAGTCGGTTGGGGAAGTCGAAGAAATTAGTAATTTGCAGAATGAGTTAACTGCCGTCGAGAGATATGCTGTTAGGTTTGTCGAAGATTCAGATTACATCGACGATGTTGTGAGTGGGGATTATTACGAAGATATTAAGAAGGAATGGGAAGAAGAAAGGTTATTGAGTGAAAATGAAAATAGCAGGAAACGCAAGAGTTCTTTTAGTGACGATGAAGAGTTGACTTATAGTGGTACTGACGCTAGATGTAATGATTGGGTCACAAAGTTTGGTCTTTCTATGCCTATGTGGGCTCCACCTACTCCTCCTCAAGACGACAATGATATGTATATCGACGAATCTTTATGTTTACTGTACGAACCTTCTTTGATTCCTGAGTCCCAGTTGCCACCTGCTTATATGAAAAAAGATAGAAAGAGATCTCGAATGGAATTGATCAATAATAGGTTACAGAGTAATAAGATTAGACAGAAAGAAGAGACGTTAGTTCATGCTCCGAGATCTTTATTCGATCGGCCAACTCCGGCTTTGGTAAAGATGAGACAAGAATTACGATTGCAGCGGTATAGAGGGTTGATGAGACCCTCCGTGTCTAATATATTGAAACAACCGGTCACTGTGAAACCTTTACCCGAACCTGATCATGTTCCTGATTGGTTAATACATGAAGATTGGATGATACTCCAAGCTGTTCAACACATCCAAGAGATGACTGTTAATTTAGTTGTTTTGTCTCCTGGACATACGCCTAATTGGGATTTAGTGGCAGATATGGTTAATATGTCGTCTAGAACGTATAGATCCCCTAAACAATGTCGGAATCGTTACGAGTCTGTTATTATACCTAGAGAAGAAGGCAAACAAATACCCGATAGTCCTAAGAAAAAGAAAAATAAGTTGCTGTACAAACCGCCTCAGGTTAAAAGTGGTAGACCTCTGAGGACTTCTCAGTTATTCCAGCAAGATAATAACTCCTCCATGACTCAAGTTATGAATTGCCGTTTCGATACGATTAGATCTGTTTCAACGCGACGAGCTCCAACTATCAAGCCGTTACTAGTCGATCCAACCATGAAGAATAATCCACGGCACGCTGATACATTAGCTCGAAGTTCTATTGATTACGATCGACCTTTAACACCAGTTGAAGTCGCTGCTAAACGTGCTGAAAGGATAGCGAGAGAGAAAATGATAAATTCAGCGTCGATTCATGTCACTTCTGTCACTGATACACAGTTGGCTGCTTTTAAGCAGCAACAATTGCAGAAGTTAAGCTCTACTACAGCCACCACTTCTCCCAGACAGTTGGCCACACTGACTGTTCAAGAAATGGTTGCTACTGTGGGTGGGAATAGAACTGTTGTCAGCACCTCTGCCCTACCAGTTAGCAGGTACTCATTTTATCTATCTTTATTAGGCTTCTCTAACCCTTAAGAGAAAAGACCATCGTAGTTACAAAAAATAGATAGACGAAATAGTTCACAATTTTAATTATTTTAGTTTCAAAATTTATTTCAACCAAGAATATTTTATGTAGTAATGGTCAGATAAAAATAAAAACACAATATTGAGCTTTCGGCCGTAAATTAGGCCTTCTTCAGAAGTAGTTTTATTCCAAACTGAATCAGATAACACATAAAAAAGAAACATTAGTTATATTAATCTAACAATAGCTAACTGAGTATGCCATCGGAGAATGACACCTGCTTCTAAACAAAGATCTAGTTTGAATAAAAAGGGGGGCTAACATTACAAAATTTTAGAAGAAGAACATCATATAAATATTATAAAAAATAAAAGTCGAAAATTAACACAAAATAGACTAAATTTTGAAACAAATTAAATTTAAATATTATAATAAATTAAGTAATAAAATTAACAAAAAGAATTTGAAAAAAATAACAAAATTAAACTATAATGATATTAAACAAATAATAAAGAGTAATTTAGGTATTGATTTTTTTTTATAACATTTCCTTTATTAAAAAAATACATAATTATAATGACAAACTTCTAAAATAATTATTATACATCAGAGATTTCAATACCTTCTTAAAACTAAAATGTTTTTGAGCATATATATTATGTAGATATATATTATGTATAGATAGATAGATATAATACAATATAATAAAGAGGTAATAATATTTATATATGAAGAGAGAAGTTGGTAAATAATATTGGAAACGTACTCCCTGCTAATAGACATTAGTCTTGTGCCGCAGTGAGGCTTTGTTTATTAATGTTATTAAGTAAATTTCTGTAAATATGACTTAAGTTGTTTGTGTCGGTTTTTTTACTGCACGCAGAAGGTTCAGAGGTTATATGCACCATTTCTTTAAAAAGTCTTTTTATAATTAGTAGGTTCAACTTCCTGGATTTTACTTTGGTCAAAATAAAAATTGTGGTTGTTGCGTGTTGGGCTAGAGCGCAATAATTTAGTCTGTTAGTTTTGAATTTATTTTAAGGTGTAGAAGTTCTATAAAAATAATAGTCCTACAAAAGAGAAATCCCTTCGATGTCCGTGGTATATCAGTACTCTTACATGTACTAATGTGAGACTTTGAGTAACCCATTTATGGTTTTGACTTAAGTATGACTCTTTTTCAAAATTAAAAAACCTTTTGGAATACCAACATTGGTTTCCTACTTCGATGATGTTATTAATTATTCTGTTTTATTTTCAGAACTCTATCTAACGTCACCGCTTCAGATTTGAAAACAGTTAGTGGTGTTAACGTCACTGTTGCATCACCAAGTGGTCAACAGTCACCATCATCACCAGTTCAAGTCCAATCGCCAGTGTTGTCTGGCAAAGCTCAAACCACTAAAACGATCAGTGCAACTCAGCTTGCTTTGTACCGGCATCAGCAGCAACAGCAGCTTCTGAGACAGCAACAGCTTAAACTGCTGAAATCTCAGCAGCAAGTAAGTTTTTTTTATCGGAGCTTAAACATTTGAATTGGATTGCAATTTTTAGATTTTTTTATCTTATTTCATGTTTTTGTCTCATGCATATATTATACTACTGTTTCAGAGTGCAGGAGGTACTACAGGTTTATCAGGTAGTTCTACTCCTCCTAAAGTTTCCATAGCGGTAACCCCACCTCAATCACCTGCTTCAGGCACCACCACCACATCGCAAGTCACCACTGTACCCAGAATGCAACAGGTGGGTCTTATATGGTTGGCTTTATGTTCGACAGGTTGGTTTTAAGAACAGTAAAAACCTTAGAATAGTACTATATATAGAAGGAGCACTACTGATAACACGAAAGGCGGTTCACTGGTGGACATGAGTAATGCTGCCACCCTAACAATATACAATATTCTAAAAAAAGTTGGCAATACTTCCGGTTGCTGAATTATTATGTTCTATTATTAATTAATGATTGATTATTCATAAAATACTAATATAAATATCGGTTTATTGCAATATTTTCAGCATTTTATTGTATTTTAACGTTTTTAATTAAAATTATATTAAAAGCAGTCCTCGTCAAGTAAATGTAGATTCTTGTATTCCGATATTCTTTTGCCATCTAAGACCGGTTTTATTAAATACTCAGTAGGTGTTTTAAGTTATTATATTTGTTTTTTCGATCTTTCTTCATTAATAGATATTTATGACACATATTTAAAATAATGTTTTGTTGTTAGGGTGGTACCCCTACTTAGTTGCACCAGTCAACCAGCTTTCGTGTTATCAGTGGAATTACATTGTGTTTATGGTCCTGTGCTCCTTCTATATATTGTAATTTTCTAAGGTAAAAACCTTGAGAGTCTCAGCCCATCAAAGCGTTTAAATCCAAATACCAATATTTTCAATCTGTCTCATGAATGAACGAGATTTTGTTCCTCGATATTTCTATGGGACACGATAACTTTTGAACGCTGTTTGATTAAAAAATCGACCTTATTTGAGTCCCAAACCTATTTTTCGTTGGATTTTGTATGACATAATTAGCCCACAATAATAATAGCAAAATATAAAAAAAATCTAAACCTCAAGAAGTTAAGCTAAGAAGATCAAGCTGAAATTTCTTACGGCCACAATATTGTATAAGTTAAACACATAGACGAAGTTGAATTTAATTATCAGCAATATTTCCTATTTCATCATTTTTTATTTATTCTTTCATGTTAAATAAATTACAGTTCTTGATTTATACATTAGAGAATTGGTTAATAACCTGGTATATGCCCCTTTTTATGAATAAAGACATATTTTTACACAATATAATTGTGCGAGAGACACCTAGGAAATGTAACCAGCAAAATGCAATGCTACATTTGGGAACTGTTCCCAGATTGGTGCCCTGATGAGTTAGGCGAAACGAAACAGAGTGGGACATGACATTATGTCATTATTCGACATAATGACATGTCGAATGATGGAACAGTTCTCAGATGTAGCATTGCATTTTGCTTGTTACATTTCCTAGGTATCTCTCGCACAATTATAATGTGTCAACTATTCATGTTTTGCAAAACTCGGTAGTATCAAATGTTAAATATTTTTACCTTTGTGTGGTGAACATATAGACCCAATATTAAACCTCTATGACAAATAGAGACTGGTTTATTAAAAAAGGTTCAGGCACCACAGCCTCATAAAGTTTCAGGTACATCAACCTCATCAAGTTTCAGGTACCTCAACCTCATCAAGTTTCAGGTACCTCAACCTCATAAAGTTTCAGGTACCTCAACCTTATTAAGTTTTGCGTACCACAACCTCACTAAGTTTCAGGTACCTTAACCTCATAAAGTGTCTGGCCCTGCAACCTCATAAAGTTTCAGGTACATCAACCTCATTAAGTTTCAGGTACCTCTACCTCATAATGCTTCAGGTACCTCAACCTCATAAAGTTTCAGGTACCTCAGTTTCGATCCCTAATAGTTTGTCTTATTCCAGGTTGTAGTGAAATCAGGAAGAGCAGTTACGGAGTCTGAAATGGTTGCTTTGCTGAAGAGACAGCAAGCTGCTAAAGTTGTATCGGCAGTTCAGAGCCCTACTTCAGCTACTAGTACTGGTACAACGTTGACAACAGCACAGATCCTCACCAGCATCCAGGTCAAGGCCCTGAATGCTCAGAATGTTGGACAGACCGATATGTCTCATCAGGTAATTTAAATTTAAATAAAATTGTGTAAAAGCCATGGAAATTGAAAATATTAAGGTATAGGGTCATTCCATGTCAAATCAACACAGAAAAGTACATTTTTGGACTCGTTGTCACCGATTTTAATATAATTTGGCTGACAGGTAGGCACAATAGAAGAAAGAAAAAATCCAGATTTTTGGCTCTTTTGGTGCAGCCATATTGCCGCAGTGGGGTGGTGAATTTACCAAAAAAAATGTGATTTTTTAACAATTCTTTGACTACGAAAATGGCTGTAGCTAGAATTCTTCTGTGCTGTGGGCTATCATTTTTATTTTGGTGGCGTTTGAAAGCTTGGACTTGGCCCTTTCAAATAGATTTTACATAATTTTGGATAATTAGTTACAAGTTTTTATTATGAGCAAATATAAAATGAAAATGCTAATATCTCAAATAGCCAATTTTTAAAAAAAATTGAAAAAAATCCTAAAAAGTGCTTAAAGTGTTAGTAAAATGTCCACAAAGTTTCATTTTGGGACCTCCATGGGTTTGGACACAGTAGAGCATAATGTGTGTCAAGGTATGTCAAAGTGTAAAAAAAAAAGTTATAGTCCAAGAGCAAGAATCAAAAAACGTGACCGTCTAGCCCCAAAGGTTTAACCCACTAGATCGACTTATTCTGGCTTCCTGATAATGAATCAGGTGGTCTGCCGTTTCAGATAAGGGAATTTTAGCCCCAGGCCCCTTTAAAATCCGAAAAATGACCCCAAATTCAGTTTTCGCCCAATAACGGTGTTCCTATTGGTTTTATTAAAAAAGTTAAAGGGTTGTTTTTTAAATTTGTGATAAATCCATTTTTTAACCATCAAAATCGGTGCGGTAAAACCGGAGATACAAATGTTGAAAGATTACCGAAAAAACATCTAAAAAGCATACATTTTTGTCCAAAAACGCACAAAAACCTGTTTTTGTACGTTAACTGTCATGTTTTTCCATATTAACGTGTTTAAGAACTAAGCAGACTTAAAAATCATGCATATTTTGTTAAACTGCAGGTAATATAGAGTTGTTCTAGAGAAAGAAGTCAGCACAGCTCTAATATGTGATGACTTAATGACCGACATATAATGCTAAAAGATAGGTAAAAACTTGAATTTAGAAAAATACACTTTTTTCAGCATTATATGTCGGTCATTAAGTCATCACATATTAGAGCTGTGCTGACTTCTTTCACTAGAACAACTCTATATTACCTGTAGTTTAATAGAATATGCATGATTTTTAAGTCTAAGAAAGTCTACAAGAAAATGTGTAGTTATACTAATGCATATTGTTACATACTCAATCTGAGTTATATTATTATTTATTCTTTTTCACAGAAAGAGGATTCTTAAAAGAAATGTTTTGTACTAGTACAAAACCCTAGTACTAGCAGTTTGGGGAGGGGGTTGCTCTAGGGTTATCCTTTCGACGTCACCCAAGTACCTGTAGGTATTTTTTTCTTCCCAAAGTTGGATGCCTGCTGCTTCTATCAGAACAGCTGTTTTTTCATGTAGAAAGATATAGTGCAGGGGGTGTAGTATAATCTTACTTATAAAACAACTTAATACTTAACCCTGAATTTCAACTTGTTACTCCCTTTATAGAGTTGTTGGGGAATAAATATCTGAAAAAGGCTACTTAGAGACCTTCTTCAAAAAGTTACTCCCTTCATAGAGTTTTTGGAGTTTCATAAATATCTGAAGAAGGTTACTCAGAGACCTTCTTCAAATGGTTACTCCCTTCATAGTGTTGTTGGGGATTAGCCTTCTGAAGAAGGTTACTCAGAGACCTTCTTTAAATAGTTACTCCCTTTATTGAGTTGTTGGGAGTAACCATCTAAAAATGTTACTCAGAGACCTTCTTCAAAATGGTTACTCCCCTCATAGGGTTGTTACTCCACTGGGTTTTTACTCTCCTTATTTAAGATGCCTTATCTTTGTCTTTTCCTCTATTCTCACCCAAATAAAAAAATCTAATGCTTTTCTACATCCCTGGGTAAGAAATAAGGTAAAATATACGCTATTGCTTTGTCACGTACTGTGTTTTTGCCAAGGAATCCCAGTAGAACAAGTTTGTGTATTTGTTTAGGTGAAGCCTATAACATTACATCACCAGCTGCTAGCAGCCCAGCGTGCTGGCACTCCCACCAAGCTGTCTGTAGCCGGGACCCAGCAGAAAGTAGCCCAGTTCACACAGGTGCCAGGCAAACAGCTCATAGTACAGTCAGGTCATAAAACTTTGCCCACCACTGTTACTGTTCAGCAAATACAGCAGGTAAACTACGCTAGGCTGTAAAGCTTGCATTTCACAGCTTAAAATTGAGTATGTTAATAAACTACATAGGCTTCGGTGGTTGTTGTCATAAAGATTTGGGTCTTCCAGTGGTGACCCTGTCAATGTAGATGAAGAATTTGACGTTTCACTTCCACTGTGGGAGGCATCTTCAGGGATGTAGAACATAATATAATTGTGTCAACAGTTCATGTTTTGCAAAACACGGTACTATCTAATGATAGATGTAGAACATGATGGATTAAAAACACAATGCTCTACAAAACACGAGGGTGGCCCTATTTACATCTGTCTCTGACCTTGTATATTATATATATTAATACACAAACACTGGTGCTACCTTGCGGGCGGGTCCGTGGTGTCTAGCGGGCGGGGGTGGAACGGTGTTTTTTTTTCGTTCGGGTCGACGTTAGTTATTATTATTATTATTATTATATTATTATTATTATATTTTTAATATTTCAACAAAAAAACTCCTCAATAGAACAGTAATCAATAAGCTGCTATTGATATTCATTTTAAATTTTTCCCTTGAGATTTAGTGTTCACGTGATCTTGTTCATCAACTTTAGCTCACCTGTGGTGTAGTGGTTAAGGTACGCGACCAATACACAGAATGAATGGAATCTTAACTTCCGAGTTTATTAGACATGGTTCAATCCAGCACGGTCTCTAGGATTTTTTGAGGATAAAATTCTGCGTACCACATCCTTCAGAAGGGACGTAAAGGTGGTCTCGAGCCTGTGCGTTGTGGTACTCGTTAAAGATCTCTTACCCTAAATGAAACTGGGTATAGACAAAATTTAGGACCCTCATAGTAGATTCATTATAATACTATAGTGTGTTTGCCTTGCAGTTTAAAGTGTATGGAGGTTTGGTTTAACAGTAAGAGCACGTGTTGTTCCCAGTTTTCACTAGACTATAAGAGTCAGGGAATATATTTATGATTGCTAGAAAAAAGCATGAGAGGAACCATAGAAATTCACGGCTCTTCTGTCTAGATTAGATGAAATATACCTACACTTGAAATTAAAAGGAGTAGAACACTATCTGAGGGAGCTGGGAAAAAAGGGCCCAACAACGTGGCCTACTTGCCTATTAGTTACTACCACTCCCCCCTATATTACTTGTACTAGCTTGGTGACTGGCAGAGTGCATTGTTTTTGTGAGACAATCAACTGGCGGAGTGATGATGTTGTTGGCTGCTCTGGTAACTAAGTCATGAAAGTGAGTCTGAAAGCTAACTAAGATGTTGAGGATGAAGACTGCATGGTTATAATTCTGAGGTCTTTGAAGACTTGTCGTCCTGGATCGTTCCACTTCTTACTGGCAATAATTCTAATTGCCTTTTTTTTGCTGGATAAAAATAGTGTCTGAGTCAGTGTAATGTTTGATTGTCTGAACATTACATTTATCTAAAATTACAGGTTAAATTTCAATCCTATCTGTAATAATGTAATAAAAATTATTACATTAGTATTTTAAATAAGATATTTAAAAATAAAAACAACAAAAATATAAAATTAATTAATAAATTTGTATAAAAATAAAATATTATATAAGTAATATAAGTAAAATAAAAAGTATAACATGAGATGAAATTTTATTATAGTCATAGTAATTATTTTTTATTTATTTGTTCTTTTTTTCACAGAAATCTTTATTAAATTATTTTACATTGATATATTTATTAGTAATTATAAAAAGAGTAATGATGACCAGGAGTCACTGGTTCCCCTCCATCAGCACAGGGCTTTTCCTAAAGATGGAGGGTAATATTTTAGTTAACAAGTTACTATTAATGCATGTTAATTTTTGTTTTTACGTCATGTTATTTATTTTTTTTGAGGTAGTACGTAATTGAGCACTTTATTGGACCGTTTTTAGGATGAGAAGCCAATCATTATTGTTATAGGAGGTTATTTAGTACTTTTCACCTCCGAGGACAATAATGAATGTAAAAAAACTCCTAGGACGTAAAAGTAATTCGTATGTTGCCGCCATTACTGTAATGTAGCGTGTTCAAAAAACAATCTGTGTTAAACCTTCATGAGTTTTCTTTAAAAACGTTCATTTTGTTTTTGTTCGTGGACCAATTTTTTTCGTTTTTAAAAGGTGTTCTAATTGACAATTTTTGTGTGTTTATTTGTAAAGCTTTTACATTTTTGAGTAAAAGTGTGAAGCTATGGATGAATTTAATGACGCCGATAATATGGAGTTAATAATAATTGGACGTTTGTTTTTTTTCAATTAAGTATATAGCGCAGTTTAATGAGTGCTATTTTTTTATGAGTGCTTTATTTAATGAGTGCTACCTCAAAAAAATAGTGTATGCCATCCGGCTGAGAATGTCTTTATGTCTTGGCAATTTTTCCCGACTCGCTTCGCTCGTCGGTAAATCTAATTGCCGTGACATAAAGACACACTTCTCAGCCTTATGGCATAAATAACTATTTTGTACTTAATTAATATTGTAAAACTTATCAAATAAAATAAAATGTTGAAAAAAAAAATTAAAAAAAAAATGTCAATCCTATGCCTGTCGGAACAAAATTACTTGAGTGTTGGATTTGAGGTAGTGTTTGTATTGCAGGTAATGAAGCAGGTTCGACCTGGTCACGTAGTAGTGGCAGGACCCGGCAGAGCAGGTATTCCCGGTACAGTCAGTCTCGAGGGCAGACAGGTACTTGCGGGTACATTGAAGCAGCAGGCTATACTCGCTCAGGTACATTTATATATATTACTGCTAAAATATAATTTAATTATTACATTATGAATAAAATCCTGTAGTGTATTTTTATTTATTGTCATTGCTTATAATCATTTTAGTTAAGAATCAGATCCAACTTTTTGTTTTACACTTCTGACAAATATATGTACAAGTACATAAATTCTGATATGTCCCTCTTGCATCTATACCTATAGACATATATACTAGAGGGAGCATAACCTATCTCAATTCATTGAAAGGCCTGAAACATTGTTTTGGGGCTCTCAGGGGCTCTGTGTAACCTTATTAAAACCTCCTTCAAGAGTGAGTTAAGGTTATAATAAAACACTTTTTTTCGGCTTTCCGCACATTGTTTGTGTTTTGATTTGTATTTTTAACGTTCTTCTAAATACGTTAGTGTAATTTTGTACTGATTATTTGATTTTATTTATATGCGAAGGTGGTCAGGTTACTTTTTCGATGTTTCAAAATTTAACCTAAAGGGTCCCTCTAGTATAATATCTCTATGTCTATACCCATCTTTTTTTTTGGAGATTAATAATTAAAAATATGGAAGCTAACATCTAAATTTAGAAGCTTGTTTTTATTTCAATATTTTATAGCTGAATTTTTTTCAAAGGGAATCGTTTAAAAATGTATTGTGGCCTAATATTTATTTATTATTATTATTTGTTTTTAGATTTTCTCTATCTCAGTAAAAGAATACTGGCTAAAAAAATAGATAAATTGACGGACAAAGCCAAGTCAAATATCTTTTAGTTAGTTTATTTTCCGTCTTAAGTCACTAGATCAGTCGATAGAAATTTTCGGACGATGTGGCATGTATTGATGATGACAGCTTTCTGTAAAGTTTTGTATATGAAAGGGCTTATATCTAATTTATTATTATTATTATTATTTAGTTTTGTTTTATTCTCAGTGTTCCCACTGGTTAAAGAAAGGTACAGACTAAGTCAAGCACTCTCCCTTTTTTATTTTATTTATTTATTTATTTTTAATTTTATTTTTTTAACTGATGAATTTTCTAACAATATGTGTTGTGTTCATTATCACTGCTTTTTGTAATTGCTCATACAAACTAGGTTTTAGGTCAAGCTGGGATAGGTACTGGTGAAGAGATTTCGGAATGACACCCGTAGATGACAACACTATTGGGACTATTATTATTATATTTATTAAATATTTTTGTTTTGTTTTGTTGGTTTAGGTGTCAGGGATTGGTAGCGGAGTTACTAGGAATGTAACGGGAACAGTTAGTGCGCCTTCTACTATAGTCTCTGCGCCACTTATAACCATACCACCTCCTAATCCGCAGCCTAATGAACCTAATCAGTAACACTCGGGTCACTCTATTTAAATTATTTGGAACTGTCGAACAAAAAAAATTTGAGAGATGTAAATCAATTTTGGAATTTGATTAATTTGAAGTTATATATAAACCAAGTTGGGAAAATCCAATACTAACCTTTTTTAGCGAATTTCCTTTGGGAATAAAATTCGCTATTGGGATAGGCGTCATGGCGGAAGTCGAATTTTAAAAATAGCATACATGTGTGATCAGCTGATAGTTGCCTCGAAATATAAAATAGGAATAACTGTGCATGAGCTTTACAGGATTTACCATTTTTGTTTTTAATTTGATTGGCAACACTGGTTGAGTTTTACTTTTTAATGTATTTTCAGGCATACTTTATGCAGACGTAGTTAGCCTTAAAAAAGTTTTGCGTAAGCCACTCATTGCGAGTAATTTAAACAAAGATTTAGGTCTTCCGGTGGTGACCGCGTCAATGTAGATGAAGAATCCGACGTTTCGCTTCCACTGTGGGAGGCATCTTCAGGGATGTAGGACATCATGGATAGAAACACAATGCTCTACAAAACTGAACTCAGGATGACTGAACTTCTATCCACGATGTCCTACATCCCTGAAGATGCCTCCCACAGTGGAAGCGGAACGTCAGATTCTTCATCTACATTGACGCGGTCACCACCGGAAGACCTAAATCTTCATGACAACAACCGCGGACGCCTACGCAGTTTATTAATTTAAACAAAGAAATCACTAAAAAGATCAATCAAATGTGACAGAATGTATTTATAAACCTAATTATCAGCAATTAAGACAAAAAAGAATAAAGAAATTCTATAAAAACAAAAATGTTGAGTTTATAAAAACAAACCATGAATGGTTTGTTCACATTTATAAAAATAGAATTAGATGGCTTCATTCAGTAAAAATTTGAGTCAGCTCCCTGGTGGGCAAAATAGGAACTACATACTATGCTCGACTAATTGGTTTGTTCATTACTTTACATTAATTATAATAAACATATTTAAAGTTAGTTTTGAATTGATGATTCCTGTGAACAAGCACTGCAGGAATCACAGATGTTAAGGGGATCCCGCAAAGAGTGGGGGTAAAAATCAATTAAACGGAAATATCTCTGGTTCTAAGCAAAATATCAAAATTCTAAGACGGTACTTCACTTCTAATTTTTACTCTGCATATTTTAAGACCCGTTTCAACCTTCTGGAGCAAAAAACAGAACTGCAATTTGAGAACTACAATTTTTAAAGTAGTTCTCAAATTGCGCCACTGTTTTTTGCTCCAGAAGGTTGAAATGAGTCTTAAAATGTGCAGAATAAAAATTAAAAGTGAAGTACCGTCTTAGAATTTTGCCGAGAAGCCTAAGATATTTCCATTTAAGTGATTTATTCTTGCAGGCTCAGGCTTGAAGGTGAAAACCGAGATACTATTGTATTTGTTAGGCAAACCTTAGGTAGTTAGGAATTTAATTCCTTAGGGGAAAAACCAATTCTTGAATTCTATCTGGGTGCTAGTCATCATGGGAATCATCAAGAGAGTTAAATTTTGGTATTTGAGACATACCTGAGGTGTAACTAGGATTTTAGCCAGAGAGCATCATAAATTTGATATAAACGAAAGAATCATCAAGAGATTTAATGTTGGTTCCCGAGAATAGTGAGGTGCTTGGAATACCTGAGATAAAGCCATTCATGAAAATTTAATTCATGGGGTAAAAATGTTTACACGTGTTTAGAGTTACACTCTGTTACAAGTTGTGTTTTGAGGTGGTTTTTCAGTTTGCGGCAGAACACATTTTAAGCCGAAACCAAACGGGAAAATTGTAATATAAATATATATTGTAAGAATTGTAAATAGTTTTTGATGTAAAATTATATTAAATAAATGAGTGTATATTGATTGTATAGTATGTTTTCCGTGCGCCAATGCTCGCCTGTCCAAGTCAGCAGTAATGACTTAAATAATAGGCCAGAAACCTATCCCACCTTCCCGTTTAAAAACTTGATTGTCCTTAAGACATTCAAGTCATTTAGTACGTTAACACACACTTTAGATCCGCGTATCGTATGGGATACGATCTCTCAATACGGTAATTTAAGCTGTATGAACCATGCGGAGGGGATCCGATCGCATACGCTAGAACTAGGGAGATGGAATCTAAATGGATCCCCCGATACGCTGTCTTTTTGTGTGTGTACCTTTAGAGACGATCGTATTTAACGGATAACCTTCTCATCGAACTTTTATTTCACTTCTATATAACCGTTTTTGATTAAATAACTTTTGGAATATTATTTTTTTTAGTGTAACTTTATTATTATGCAAAGAAATCACAATTTAATTAAATATATTTTTAGTTTTAAACTTCCTTATAACCAAAAGTGAAGGTTCACTACACAAGACGCCATGTTTTGGCGGGATCAGTTATCACTCGATCGACTAAACAAATACGCTGCAAGAACCGTGAAGTTAGTTGACCGTATTGCATACGTATTCTATACGATCCGCGGATCTAGAGTGTGTGTGAACGTACTAATTATTTGTGTGGATCAGATTTGAGTCATCAGAGAAGAAAACTTGATCTAACAAAGCCAGGAGGTGCACTAGTTTCAAGATAATTATTTAGATCATCTTGATCCATTATGAAAGCCAAGCAGCCTAAAACAGAACCCTGACCAGCTCCGTCTTCTATCTCTTCTACTAGAGACTTCTCCGTTGTCGGACACATATTGATACCTTTAATCATAGAAAGACATAATGAATGTTTTGGCATTACCTCGAAACCAGGGGGGTGGCACTCGTATCTAACTGTATAGAGCAATGGGTTGCATGGGGGCACACCGTAAGAATGCGATAGTGTCGCCATTCTAACCCGCATCACATTAGGTTTTTATAAAAAAAAAAAAATTTAAACCTGGGTTTTTTTAAATTTTATTGGTTGTATTTTGGACGATTGTTTATATTTTGGATTGACAGCACGTGTTTTGTACAATTTTTCGCTTTGTTTCATACTGTTATTGCTCCTTTTTTCTACCTAAATTTCTAAGTTTAATTTATAGTGCCATTTAATTCTTCCTTTAAAACTTGTTTTAATTTTTGTGAAACGTACTATGTTTAAATATAAATATACAAGTGTTAATTACTTTTCTGACTCTTTATTATTCGTTATTTTGTAATTATTTCTCAATAAAATATTATAAATTATAAATATTATAACTTCTATAATCCTTGCTTTTACTTTTCATTGAATTAAGTTCAAAATCAACTTATTTTATAATTTTGAAAAACGAAGAAATGAAATTAACAGTTTGAAAAAGAGCGGGAAAATTTTTAAGTCTAGTTCGGGGGCACACCGCTAGAACGCGCTAGTTGTACACAAGAATTAGCTTCGAGCTCTAGTGACCCATCTATATATACTCTCTCTTATCTATGCTCGAAACCCAAAAAAATCAAGCTTATAATTAAATTTAGAGCAAGGCATGGTGTCAAATGCTTTTTTGAGATCTATGCATGTCAGTTCAACATACTCTCCCCTCTCTGAGCCCTCAATCGTGGACATACCTGGTCTGTATCCAAATTGGTTATCACTCAGTAACTTATTACATTCCAAATAATTAACCATTTGTTTTTTTACAATAGTCTCCAGCAGTTTAGAGAAGACAGGGCTGAACTTCGGAATACGGTGCACCCTGTTATCAATACTATATATCGATATATTTAAAGAGGCATTCTCTAAAGCATCGCGTGGCCTTTCAATACTTCATTGGTGGCTCACCTGTCAGCGCCTGTCACTGAACTTAGATAAAACTAAATTTATCACTTTTTCTATGGACTCACGTAATCAGCCTTTACCTGGATATAAAGTCCTTGTGCACTCTCCTGACTGCTTGCTATCTGACTATATTAACTGCAACTGTACTCATGAAATAGGAAAAACACAGTCCATCAAGTATCTAGGCCTTTATCTTGATCAAAATTTAAACTATTGCAATCATATAGAGGTTTTAGTTAAAAGGTTGCGGAAAATCGTCTACAGTTTTGTACAGTTGAGAAAGTTTGCAACAACAGAAGTTTTGCATTCCGTCTATTTTGCGCTTGTAGAGTCAATCCTGTATTACGGTATTATAGCGTACGGAAGCGCAACGGAAACAAATCTAGAACCTTTATATATCGCCCAAAAAAGGATAATTAAAATAATTTTATAGACCCAAAATATCAAGCACGGATGAGTTATTTAATTGATTTTAATGTTTGCCACTTTCTCAACTGTTCAAAAAATCTGTTCTAATTCATTATTATAAAAGTGATAAGATACTGATGTCCCACGCCTACCCACAAGAGGAAAAAAACGTCAACAGTTGTACACCTTACTGTAAGACAGCAAAAAAGCAAAGTCATGCTTCCTACAAAGGACCAGCATTCTATAATAATTTACCTCTTTCATTTAAATCTAATATAAAATTAAATACATTTAAGAAAAATATTAATAAATATCTGCTAGAATTATTAGCTTCTAATTAAGCACAAACTAAAAAAATATGTATATATGTGTGTATGTATGTATATGTATGTGTGTATATGTATGTGTATATGTATGTATGTATGTGTGTATGTATATTTTTTTTTTTTTTTTTTTTTTTTTTCTGTTTCCCCTCAGTATATCCCTACTATGGCCGTATATTTTAGCATGTTCCACATATGTACTACATGCGTTTTAAACACTTGTTTGTTTTAATCTCCGTATTTCTTGTAATTTATTTTCTTTTTATCTTGAAACTTTATCTTGTTAAAATGATCTTCGAAAATGTTAATTCCAACATACTGATTTTTTCCGTTGTATCAGTAGTAAATACTTCAAATTTTGTTTCTTTTAAGTCCGATTTAATTTTTTAAAATTTAAATTAAAATCGTGATATCTTCTTTAAATGATGTTATGGTTAGTGAATTTAAATTACTTAAAGTAAGTCATCAAATTTATTTCTTCAATGAATTTTAGGAATTTTCCTGGATGTCTTTATGTAATAATTGTTTTACATGGAAGGGCCAATTGAATCCCAAAGACATAATGTGTTGGAGAAGAGGTAACCTTTCTCTGTCGAGTAAAGGACAGTCATTTATTAGATGTTCTACTGTTTGTTCTATCTGAATGTTACATTTGCAGCTATTGGTATCTGACAATTTGAATCGGTTAAGATAACTATTAAATTTTCCATGTCCAGATAAAATCATTGTTAATTTAAAATGTATGTATAGTATGTAGTAATTGTGCGTGTGTGTGGTGTGTGTGTATGTATGTATGTGTATATGTATATATATGTGTGTATGTATGTGTGTATATGTGTGTATATATATATATATATATATATATATATATATATATATATATATATATATATATATATATATATATATATATATATGTATATATGTATATGTATATATAATGTATATGTGTGTGTAATATATAATATATATGTATTTAAATAATAATATGCATTTTATTTATAACAACGAAGTAATATAAAATAGATCAATATTACTATAGAATATAAGTGTAATATATATAATTAACGATAGTAAAAATTAAATGATATTAATAAAATAACATTATACCTATACGACTAAAATCTAAATTTAGTTCATTATAATTACCAATAAACAACAATAATATTGATAGTTAATATTTCCTTTATCAAGCTTAATCAGTCATTCAAACATCACACATATCATTCACCAAGCGTGTTCACTGCACATAATAGCACAAAATATAGCATTTTTAAAAATATAAGTATTTATTTTAAATACTTTCTATCTGTTCCCCACCAACTATTTCTCTATCTCTTTATTTCTTCTCTCTCTCTCTCTTCCTCTTACTATCCTTACTCTAATTAATAATAATTAGATTGTAACAATTCATTAGATGCACTCTTTTTTAAGAAAAAAAAAAAATCGAAAAAATCTGTACGGGTTTTAGAAGCGGAGTCCTCGCTCAGAACTCTTTTCTTGAGGACTCCTACATTAAATATGTTTTTTATATACAAATTTTTTAATTGTGTGAAATTAATGTATAAATAAATTATTTATTATTATTATTATTATTTTTGTTTAGAGATGTGACTAGGAATAGATCGATATATGCCTTTTCTTTTACGTTATGAACATATTTTTATTATTTTTAATTATTTTTTTTTTTGTGTTTTTTTTATTTGTTGTAAAATGGTTTTACATATTTCATATTTTTTATGTTTTTATAAATGTTTTACTATGTTTCTAAGAATAATCAATGATACACCACATCTAATTATGTTACGCGTATTTTTTACGTATTTTTGTGTTTGTTATTTTCAGGTTTTTTATTATATTTTTGTAGTTAATGTTTTCATTATTTGTTGTATGGCTTTTTTTAATGTTTTAATTATAATTAATAATTTTACGACGCTGCTTATTTTTTAAGTGCTTAGTTCTCGTTTACGTGTCGCGTAACTAAAAATATCGATATATAGTATTGATAAGGGTGCACCGTATACCGAGATTTACCGAAGACAGGTGTCAATGACAATAAGTATTAGTATTACTTCTATATTTTATCCTGTTAATTGTATAACATTATGTATTTTATTTATTTATTTATTAAATAATACACGGACTTGCGTCCTTTTACAAAAAATATGAAAAAACAACAAAAATAGCTTAGAAACAATATACAATTAAACAGGAACATAAAATATATAAGTAATACGAATACTTATTATTATTATTATTATAATAAATGTATTAACGTTATTCTAACCTTGTTGAAAGTTAAAAACCTTAAAGAATTAAATAAATTTAAAAAAAAATTCTTTATTCTATTAGAATTCAATATATATCCTTAGTCGAATGTATAAAATTAATGTAATTACAATAATTTTCAGGATAGAAACGCTAAAAGTAAAGCTTAATGGCAAAAATCATGGAGATTTATTACTAGAGGGCCAAATTGGTTGAATTTTGAAGCAACCAAAAAATAACCTGACTACCTTCAACTTTCAATATAATTAAATACAGAACACAATACAGTAAATATAATTAAAGAACGTTTAAAATATATATAAACATAGATAATGTGTGGGAAGCCAAAAAACAATTAATTTATTATACATTAACTCACTCTTGAAGGATGTTTCATGAGGTTACACAGAGCCCTGAGAGCCCCAAAAAATGTTTCAAGCCTCTCAATGTATTGAGATAGTTTATACCCCTCTAGTATATATTCTATGCAAAAAATTAATACCTCCTTTTTCCCTCTTTTTTTAAAAATAATAATAATTTTATTTAATAATTCACAATAATTAATTTAATTTAATAAGATTAAATGTTACATTTTTTGCCCCTTTATGGCATTGTTTTTTTTAAAACTACTTTCAAATTAATCTTAAATATTATATTTTAAAATAAAAATAAACAAAAGAAATGTAAAAAAAACATGGCCAAGAAAATACGGGTAAAATAACCCGATTCGTTGACATAGTTTTTTGCCGCTCCCTTCTTGCATGGTTTTTTTTCTTAAGAATCGGTGTTGCCTAAACTGACCTGTCAAGATTTTTAAAGTAGTCGATAGACTGTAATTACATTTAGTTTAACATGCAATGATGCATTATATAGGGTAGCATTTAAGATACACTAAAGTTGTAGTAGTAGTGATAGTAAGTACCAGGCAAATAGGCCTTTTTTGTTGGGCCCTTTTTGCCAGCTCCCTAAGATAGTGTTCTACTCCTTTTAATTTCAAGTGCAGGTATATTTCATCTAATCTAGACAGAAGAGCCGTGAATTTCTATGGTTCCTCTCATGCTTTTTCAAGCATCATACATATTTTCATTGACTTTTATAGTCTAGTGAAAACTGGGAATATAACACGTGCTCTCACTGTTAAACCAAATCTCCATACACTTTAAACTACAAAGCAGAAACAGTATAGTATTATAATGAATCTACAATGAGGGTCCTAAATTTTGCCTATACCCAGTTTCATTTAGGGTAAGGGATCTTTAACGAGTACCTGACAACGCACAGGCTCGAGACCACCGGCTTTACGTCCCCTTCTGAAGGGCGTGGCACACAGAATTTTTATCTCTCATAAAAATCCTAGAGGCCCGTGCTGGGATTGAACCTATGACTAAAGTCCATTCATTCTGAGTATTGGCCGCGTACCTTAACCACTACACCACGGGTGACTCTATAAGAGTCACCCGTGCACTAAAACTTAACCCTTAAAAACAGGGAGAAAACATGAAGCTAGACTTTCAAAGGTGATCACGTATCCTCACCTGATCTCTTCCTGTTTCTACTACGACTTCTTTTATGCTTCTTCCGTTTTCTATCTCCGTCTTTATCTCGCTTCCTCTTCTTACGACTTCTTCCATCCAGGGAATGACCATCTCTTTGCTTCCCAAAATCACCATCGAGACACCCCGATTCATCAAATTTACTCTCAATACCATATTCACAACGATTTTTATAATCTTTCCTATTTCTTGCATCCTCTCCTCTGAGCATACCAAGTTTCTCTCCATCCTCCAAGTCTCTCACTTTATTATCTCTCTCTTTATCACAGCTCTTCTCTATGTTATCAAATGCATCCTTACTATAACGCTTGGATCTTCTATCACCTTTCTCAACCTTACATCTCTCTGTATCATTTACATCTCTTAGCTCTCGTCTATCATCGATATCTCTGTCTGCATCGCATAGTCTACTTTCAATCTGTTCCTCATAAAGTTTACAACTCGAATCAACATCTTTTATTTTTTCTTTATTTCCCTGTCCTGTCTCATCACGTCTAAAAGATATCCTATCTTTCTTATGGTGACTTTCATCAAACTTATCTCTTCTTTTATCACGATAAGTTTTATCCTCTGTAAAACCTCTTAAACCAGAAGTATTAAATTCCGTTACCCCATTATCGTATTTCACTTCAATCTTATCCCTAAAAGGACCTATAATCGCGGCTGTATCAACTTGATCTATATCTCCCAGCTGGTTACTGCTTTTAGAAGCCTTGCTTCGACTATAAGTCTTTTCTCCATTTCCATCTCTCTTATATTTGAGACTTCTATTAGACCTGTCTTTTTTATCATGATAAGTGTTATCATCTCTAAGGCTTTTACTACAACCTTTCATGTTGACTTCTTCAAGAAACCGTTTACTTTCAATGTCCTCTCGGGGTTTGACTTTATGGTCTGTTTCGTTACGCCCATCTTTATCGAGCTTTTTCTTTACGTACTTCCATTTTAAATGTGGGTTATCAACGTTAAAATAACTAAAATCGAAGGTCTCATCGACTTTTTTAACTTCTTCAGTCACAGCGAATTCTGGTTCCCCTAAAATTTCCATTTGTTGTGCAATAACCTCCCTCAGTATCTCATACTGAGATTTATTTTTAGTATGAATTTTATTTTTATAACTAACACGCCTTCTCTTCAAATCTCGTTCCTTGCTAAGCAACTCAAAAAGCGACGTTTCTTTCTCTTTTCTCATTGGTAGTTGAAATTCACCAATAAAATCACTCGAACTACAGCCACCAACATCTATATCATTATTAGCACCAATAAAATCATTCGATTCGTCAAATACATCCCTACTATTTAAGTTCTCAGAGTTTTTAGCCACTTTCACATCGCACCAGTCCAACTCGTTCAGTAAATTGTTTAAGTAAGATTTGGACTCACCTAAAAATTTATTTATATTTTCCAGAAAATCAGTTCTATCAGACATTGTTATAAATTTAAGAAATAAGTTTAATTTTTAACACAAAAAGGTAGAAGTATGTCTCTTAATAAACTAAAATTTTTAAAAACATGTTTGTTTACAAATGGTCTTCTTCTTCTTATTTTTTCTTTTTCTTCTTTCTTATTTTTTGTCTTTAAATTAATATGACAGACATTACTCACTGTTTTATGATCCTACAAAAACAGATATATTTGCCGTAAAAAATATTCGAATTCGCAACTAAACCAGCGACTCTCTAGCATAAATACGCTAGGAGCTAAATGGTAAAAGAAACAGATATATATATTATATCTCTATAGAGACATAAATACAACTTGACTAAAATGTAGATTGAAAATCCCTCATTAACGTAATAAGATACCTGTAGTTTATTAAACTACAGGTTTAATAACAACATACTATTACCTCTGGTTATTAAACATGTTTATCTGCTTACGTCAGGAAAATGAAACATTACTGAACTAATTTCAGGCGAGAAAGTAGTATTTACCAGATCGGCTGGTAATTATAATAATGCAGTCATGAATGACTGCACTTTACCTGCCTAGGCAGGAAAGTAGCATTTTCCAGCCGCTCCTGCCTATTCTGGTAAAGAAAGTTAATAGATAATTTTTGTAAACATGATTAGTTAATAATAAAAAGTCTATTGAATTTATTTAATAATTTATATAATGAATAATTACATTAAGTAACTAATTAAAATTAAAATAAACAATTTGTAATGTAATCTTTTCATTAGAAATAAATTTTATTGATTATATAAAGGCAACACTTTTTGTTTTGAGTTATTGTCTCATCTTTTTTTGTCGAGTCATTCCTACTTTTATCATTCGAACCCGAATTTAATACAGTTTAAAGTTAGTTTATTCTATAGCGATTCTATAGCGTTTTGTGATGATATCGTCGAAGATATAGCCGAACTTTTCGAACATACCCGCCGGATGTTTCGGAAATAGCTACAAATGCCAAAGAGCCTAACTACCTGCAAATCAGGAAGTAGGTATGTCAAAGCATATGAAGTGTTCAAAGAATGGTCCTCAGAGAAAAAGTAAAGAATGTAAGTAAAACATTGTGTTAGCGTATTTAAAGAACTGTCAAACACAAAATCGAGCGCTACTCTGTGGTCAACTTTCTCGATGATAAGATCTGTATTATCAGTCAAAGAAAATGTAAATTTAAACATTATACAAACGTAATAAGTTTTTCAACAACGCAAGTTTTAATTTATTACTGTTGGCAGATAAAATATTGTGTGGAACGAGGCAGGAAAGGAAACATTACTGACTCGTATATTTGCCTTCCTCGGCTTGGCCTCGTCAGTCAAATTATATATTACCTGCCTCGGCTTCGTCTTGTCCATAGAGATATATACTAGAGAGGGAATAGCCTATCTTAATAATTGAGAGGCCTGAAACATTTTTAGTGGGGCTCTCAGGGGCTCTTGTAACCTCATTGAAACCTCCTCCAAGCGGGAGTTGAGGTTATAATTAATCAATTGTTTTGGGCTTCCCACAGATTGTTTGTGTTGTGATTTGTATTTTAAACATTCTACTATATAATTTATTGTTTTTTTGTTTGTTTATTTGATGATAATGATAATCGAATGTGGTCAGGTTACTTTTCGATGTTTCAAAATTCAACCAATAGGGCCCTTCTAGTAATATATTTCTATGTGTATATCTACCAATGTCACTCATTCGCACGAAAAATCAGCCATGCATTTTCGCGTGAGTGAGGATTCGCGGGAACGATGCGACCCCACTATTTTATATTATATATATTATATATATATATTATATATATATTATACAAATTTATATAATTTTGTATAATATTTGTATATGAATTATACAAACAATAATTATATAAATTAATTATTATATATATTTATAATATATATTATAATATTGTTCGTATTATATTTTTTGCCATGTAATTATCGATGCAATTATACAATTATCGACGTACATATAAAATTTAAGATGATTTACTTTGCCAATATAAGAAAATAGTGAGAGTGACGTCATATTTGTCCTCGTTGGTGAACCTGAACAGGGTTTGTAAGTATCCGGCCAACAGACATTTGTAGGAGCTAACACCAAACCCTCTAAGGATAGTATTTTATTTTAAAAAAACAATGGTTATTTAAATATATATATGTCTACCAATAATATATTTGTTAATATAATTAATACATATTTCACTTAAAATATTATTTTAAAATAATTATTGTTTATAGTATGATATAATAATTTTAAAATTATATTATGTACATCTATTTATCTAATAACATATAAATTATATTGTTCAAGATAATTACGATTAAACTTTTTGTTTGTTACTTAATGCAACGCCGATTAATAATTGACTTCTTAAATTAATATAATATTTTTTTAAATTAAATTAAAATGGAATTTATTATTAATAATGTTAAGCCATAGAGAAGAGATTAAAAATGTGGTAAGCTCTTTACATACATAAAAATGCATCGAATGACATATATACTTACACATATTTTATTGAGATACATTTTTTTAAATAACGGATTCGTATAAAGCGCCTTATAATAGTCAAAGTAGGTTAAACCTAACAATGCATTAATGTATTTAGGATCTTTTACTTTTCCCAATTTATATCATATGTGTAAAGGAAAAGTACTGTGTATTGT
Organism: Microvelia longipes; assembly: GCA_018340805.1. Taxonomy (NCBI): domain Eukaryota; kingdom Metazoa; phylum Arthropoda; class Insecta; order Hemiptera; family Veliidae; genus Microvelia; species Microvelia longipes. The sequence continues at coordinate 5,404,704 of JACMZG010000032.1, read as the reverse complement.
GAGCAACAACAACACCAAAATCCTTCCACGTTTATACAAAACGTTTATTAAGATAAACAGAGCCGGCTTTTGATCTCATGATCATCATCAGTGCCTAACCCAACAAAAATAAAACAAAAAGATGAAATGATAAACTGACATAACGAATGCCAAGAAAACATATCGTTTTGATATGTGACTTTTTTCACATAAAAAAGACAAAACATAAAATAAAAGTTAAACAAAAATAAAAATATATTTTCGGAGAGTTATTTAGCAGAAGCATAGAAAACAATATAACTTAGAATGGTTCCTTCCCGAGTGTAGTAGGAACACTCAATTGACAAGTTTTGTATGATTTAAGTCGGGGCCTCATCACTAAAGTCCTTGAAGAGCGCTTAGTAGTAAAAATATCATTTGCTCTATTCTCTAATAGATTGTGTGTTGTATTTTTTTGTTAAATAACAAAACAGTTGCCAATCGTTTTAGTAAAATAAAATAAAAGATAAAAACAAAGATCTATGGTATGCTGTAGTATTCGCGATGTTTTTTTGTTTTTCACGCGAAGCATCACCATCGTTTTCTTAAAAAATAACAATAATTCATTTTCAGTGTTTTAGTCTTAAGATTTAAATTTGCTATCTGATTATAACGTCTCGAGTTGGCGCAAACGGATAAGTAAAGGAAACAAACAAAAATTGAAACTCTGACATTAGAGGTTCAAATCCAAGGGGGACGTTATGGGTAAAGTAGAGTGAGGAAATTAAATTTTTTCACTTTTTACCAATTTATACGAAATTTCTTATAGAGCATTTCTTTTGGGATCAACTCATCCATAAGGACTCCTCATCATTCTAAGCGCTGAAAAGCGGATGGAAAGATTTGATTACCCTCAACAGCTCGTTGTTTTGGTTGAATAAAAATAAAAAATTAAAAATGACAGAAATAAAAATTTCTGGACAGTTTCCGCGCTTCCACACTAGACTGCACTACTTGAGCCTCCTGCATCCTATCAAACTTTTTTTTTTTTTTTAAAAATCTTTGAGTGAGCCATCTATGTTAATTTGTTATCTATGGCAGAAAGAACTCAGTCAGAGCTTTTAAATTTTAGACAGTCATATAACTCAGTGGCGTACTCGATTCGGTGGTACATATACTAAAATTGGAACGATAATGACAAGATTTGTATTTTCTTATAACATTTTTTTTTGAGGTAGTACGTAATTGAGCACTTTTATTGGACCGTTTTAGGATGAGAAGCCAATCATTATTGTTATAGGAGGTTATTTAGTACTTTTCACCTCGAGGACAATAAATGAATGTTAAAAAAAACTCCTAGGACGTAAAAGTAATTCATTATATTTGCCGCCATTACTGTTAATGTAGCGTGTCAAAAAACAATCTGTGGTTAAACCTTCATTGAGCTTTCTTTAAAAACGTTCATTTTTGTTTCTGTTTTTTGTTCGTAGACTATTTTTTTTTCGTTTTTTAAAAGGTGTACTAATTGACAATTTTTGTGTGTTTATTTGTAAAGCTTTTACATTTTTGAGTAAAAGTGTGAAGCTATGGATGAATTTAATGACGACGGTAATATGGAGTTAATAATAATTGAACGTTTGTTTTTTTTTCAATTAAGTATATAGCGCAGTTTAATGAGTGCTATTTTTTGATTTTTTTTTTAATGAGTGCTTTATTTAATGAGTGCTACCTCAAAAAAAATAGTGTATGCCATCCGGCTGAGAATGTCTTTATGTCTTGGCAATTTTTCCCGACTCGCTTCGCTCGTCGGTAAATCTAATTGTCGTGACATAAAGACACACTTCTCAGCCTTATGGCATAAATAACTATAGTTATAAGACATTAAAAATGAAAGAAAAAGAACTCAGTGGTTCTAAACCTTCGAATTGTCTTTGAAAAAAAAAATCAAAATAAAGCTGCGATGATAACAGACACATACAGACAGACAACTTTGCAAAAACCACTCAGGAGGTCTTAAAAACACCTGAAACGGATAATGTCGGTGTCATCCCAGTTTCGGATATTTTGCAAACAAAATACTTGTGTATAAATATGGAAAATTAGTCTATAGCTGTAGTTGCTCTATAAGGAAAATAATGTTTTTATGACGTTATTAACCCGAAATAATGAAATAAAATTTCGATGCGATGAGATTGAGACGCGTGTAGCCTTGTATAAGACTTACATAAGTTTCGTTTAAATACATTAAGTATATTCCGATGATTTTTGTTCGATCATAAAAGTTAAGCAGCCATTGAGCGTGAGCAGTGCTGTATAAATCCGATGACGTATTGCAGAATAAATTTGGCGAATTGAATATTCTGCGACGCGAGTCCGATGTAGGAAGGTTGAGCGTTGCGAATCCGATGTGACGAGGAAAAGTTCGAGGTACCCCGTACCCGATTTTAGATTTAATCTATATATCCTGTATTAGCATTACAAGTTTGCGGTGTACTTATTCTGAATAAGTGTTTCATGTCTTATTTTTCCTCTTGTATTTTTCCGTATACTTTTTTTCTTGTATTTTTTCCGTGAATTTTATTTTCATGTACTTTTTTCCGTGTTTTTTTTTTCGTGTACCTTTTTCCCTGTTTTTTCCGTGTACTTTTTTTTCGTGTGTTTTTTCCGTGTACTTTTTTCCTGTTTTTTCCATGTTTCTTTCCAGTGTGTGTTTTTTCTGTGTACTTTTTTTCCGTGTTTTTTTCCAGTGTGTTTTTTTCCGTGTGCTTTTTTTTCCTGTATTTTTTTCCGTGTACTTTTTTCAGGATACCAGCCAGTTCAAAGTTTCTTTGAAATTCGCGCTTTCTTGCTGATCAATCAAATTTTTGATATATATTTAATAATTTAAGCAATAGCGTTAAAGCTTGTTATTTGTTATTTTTTTTTTAATTCTTTAATGGCAATAGGCATAAACTGAGCTTCAAATAAATACAAGAAATGCTGTGCTGTGCAAAGTATAATCATAATTTTATTTGAAAAATTCGAAAAAATTAAGTATCAAGTTTGAGACCATGGCTTAGGTTTTTAAATATATGTCAAGAACTTAAGGAAAAATTTGATTGATAAGCAAAAAAGCACGCATTTCAAAGAATTTTTCCCGGGTTGTGGACCTCCGCACCAGAATTATTTTCTTAATTTTAATATCAAGGAACAAAGAAAAGTGCCTTATCAAGGAACAAATAAAAGTGCCTTATCAAGGAACAAACAAATGTGCCTTATCAAGGATCAAAGAAAAGTGCCTTATCAAGGAACAAACAAATGTGCCTTATCAAGGAATAAAGAAAAGTGCCTTATCAAGGAACAAACAAATGTGCCTTATCAAGGAACAAAGAAAAGTGCCTTATCAAGGAAAAAAGAAATGTGACTTATTAAAGAACAAAGAAAAGTGCCTTATCATAGAACAAAGAAAAGTGCCTTATCAAGGAACAAAGATGTGCCTTATTAAGGAACAAAGAAATGTGTCTTATTAAGGAACAAAGAAAAGTGCCTTATCATAGACAAAGAAAAGTGCCTTATCAAGGAACAAAGAAAAGCGCCTTGTCATAGAACAAAGAATAGTGCCTTATCATAGACAAAGAAAAGGTGCTAAAGCACAAGAAAAAGCGCCTTGTCATAGAAAAGATAGTGCTTATCATAGACAAAGAAAAGTGCTTAAAGGACAAAAAAGCGATAGAAAGAAAGTGCCTTATCAAGGAACAAAGAAAAGGTGCCTTATCAAGGAACAAAGAAAGTGCCTTATCATAGCAAAAGAAAAGTGCCTTATCAAGGAACAAGAAAAGTGCCTTATTAAGGAAACAAGAAAAGTGCCTTATCATAGACACGAAACGTGCCTTATCACTGAACACAGAAAAGTGCCTTATCAAGGAACAAACAAATGTGCCTTATCAAGGAACAAAGAAAAGTGCCTTATCAAGGAACAAAGAAAAGTGCCTTACCAAAGAACAAAGAAAAGTGCCTTATCATAGAACAAAGAAAAGTGCCTTATCAAGGAACAAACAAATGTGCCTTATCAAGGAACAAAGAAAAGTGCCTTATCTAGGAAAAAAGAAATGTGACTTATCAAGGAACAAACAAATGTGCCTTATTAAGGAACAAAGAAATGTGCCTTATCTAGGAAAAAAGAAATGTGCCTTATTAAGGAACAAAGAAATGTGCCTTATCAAGGAAAAAAGAAATGTGACTTATTAAGGAACAAAGAAAAGTGCCTTATCATAGAACAAAGAAAAGTGCCTTATCAAGGAACAAAGATGTGCCTTATTAAGGAACAAAGAAATGTGCCTTATTAAGGAACAAAGAAAAGTGCCTTATCATAGACAAAGAAACGTGCCTTATCACTGAACACAGAAAAGTGTCTATCAAGGAACAAAGAAAGCGCCATTGTCATAGAAAAAGAAAAGTGCTTTATCAAGGAACAAAGAAAAGTGCCTTATCAAGGAACAAAGAAAAGTGCCTTATCACTGAACACAGAAAAGTGCCTTATCAAGGAACAAAGAAATGTGTCTTTTCTCAGAACAAAGAAATCAAGGAACAAAGAAAAGTGCCTTATCATAACAGGTGTACCATTATCACCATTGTTTCACAAGGGTGATAATTGAATAATTTTTGTATCTCTATCAATCAAATAGGTTTTAGCTACTTCCTAATAATTAAAATTAAAAATAGATGTTAAAAAATCGGTTACGGGGTACCTCGGAACTTTTTCTCATCAAATTAGATTTGTTACAGTCATCCTCTCTACTTTGGACTCGCTTCGCTCGTCCACAGAATATAAAATTTGCCAAATTTATTGAACAACACTTCTTCGGATTCCCTTTGTTTGTCCTCAGATAGTAAATACATCCGTTTCATTCTCAGCACTCACCCATAGAGCACTGACCACGCTCGATGCTGCTTAACATATAAGATCCAACAAAAATCATGGATATACTTATCGTTTTGAAAGGAAACTTGGTGTACTTATTTATTACGTAATTGTTAACACTTGTACTTAGTTTACATTCAATGAACGCTTGGCAGAAATCAATAAAAAGAATAAATAGCGTAGCATTTGAGGTAAGTTTTTGACTTTTAGCGAATTTCCTTTGGGAAAAAATTCGCTAATGGGATACGCGTCATGGCGGAATTCGAACCTCGGACCACGACACAAATCCTTTTTAGAGGAAATGCGCTAAAATCTTTAAAGATAACTGACTAAGCTTAAAGATAAGTAACTAATCTTTAAACTAGTGCAAATAATAGTGCGTACTTCTAATTTTAGAGGCATAGTTTTGTACAACAACTGGATGATTATGCGCTTTCCTTTGGAAATACAGACAAAATGAGTTACGAGCAGTGCTTGACAATTGAGTAACTGCTTAGGTTCTAAAGCATGAACCGGAACCACGCAATGGGCATGGTTCTTGCATAAGCAAGAAATGGGTTGTTTAGCACGGAAACACGCATTCTAAATGAAATTCGCCCGACAGCGGACCACCGCGCGGAATTATTTATTACTAGTTGTAAACTATATATGTAAAAAGCACGGAAACACGCATCCAAAGGAAATTCGCCCCGACATGCGGACCACCGCGCCAGAATTTTTAAAGCATATAAGCTAAATATATGGTCGACACAGCTTCTATTCGCTCTAAAGCCGGCTTGTTCCTCCGGTAGTACATCTGTTGACTCAGCCTATTCAGAAAGTCTAATAACTATTATTGTGGTAAATATTTTGCCAATACAGTTGAATAACGCTATTGGCTTATAATTTTATGGTTTTTTTTTCATCGCCCTGTTTTGGTATCATCTTAAATAGTGCTTTTGGTCAGTTTTCTGGTATATCCTCATGTTCTAAAACTTTATTGAACATTTTCAAGATATATTACTTCCGTTGGGGGGTTAAATTTTTGTAAATTTCATTTGAAACTTCATCAAGACCTGGAGAGTCACCCATAGTGTAGTGTTTAAGCTAGGCGGTCAATACACAGAATGAATAGACTTCTAACTTTCGAGTTTATTTAGTCATGGGTTCAATCCCAGCACGGGCCTCTAGGATTTTTATGAGAGGGATAAAAATTCTGCTTACCACATCCTTCAGAAGGGACGTAAAGCCGGTGGTCTCGAGCCTGTGCGTTGTCAGGTACTCGTTAAAGATCCCTTACCCTAAGTGAAACAGGGTATAGGCAACATTTAGGACCATCATAGTAGATTCAATATAATACTATAGTGTGTCGGCCTTGTAGTTTAAAGTGTATGGAGGTTTAGTTTAAAAGCATGAGAGGAACCATAGAAATTCACGGCTCTTCTGTCTAGATTAGATGAAATATACCTACACTTGAAATTAAAAGGAGTAGAAAACTTTTATAGGGAGCTGGCAAAAAGTGCCCAACAACGTGGCCTACTTGCCTAATAGTTACTACTACCACTCCCCCCCCCATATTACTACTACTCATCAAGACCTGGACTTTAATTATTTTTACTCTTCTGCAGTGCTTTATTTATTTCTTCAATAGTTATGTACCTGTCCAAAAAAGAGTGGTGAGCATCTAATCTATAGAAATTGGAATGTTTTGATTTCATTTTGTAGATATCTCAAAAATATTTTTCCCAGCTTTTTATTTTGTAATTATTTTGTATTGTTAGATTATTCTAAAGCCTATATATTATATAAAGCCCATATATTATATAAAGCCTATAGATATAAATTATTATAAGCCTACAGATTATCTAAACTATATATTTATAGTTTATATCATATAAACTATATATTATCTAAAGCCTATATGGTTGATCATTGTCTTCTGCATGGTCGTAGCCAGGGTTGCCTTTAGGGAGGGGCCATTAATATAATATATATTATATATATATATATATATATATATATATATATATAATATATATATAAATATGTGTGTGTATGTGTGTGTGTGTATGTGTGTGTGTGTGTGTGTGTGTGTGTGTGTGTGTGTGTGTGTGTTGTGTATGTATGTATTACAAAAAAATTAAAATATGGTTTATTTTTTGTTCAAAAATAACCAAGCTCTTAAAGAATAAAACAAAATACAAATTATTATTGAACTGAACTGAACTAAATATGGCGGACATTTTAGTTTTTATTTTACTAATAGTAACCACAAAGTTAATATGTTGAACTAATAAAACAAAGTTAACTTTTTAAGACAAAAGTTACCTTCAAGCTCTAAATTATTATAAATAAAAAATTCTAAAATTAATTAATTATTTTTATAAAGTTAAAATTTAAATTAATTTTATAGGGTTATTTAAAAAAAATGCTATCCCTTGCCTGAACCAAGGTTTTTATAACATTTTTGCAACAACCCTGCTCGGCAGGATAGGAGATGGGGGGGGGGGGGGCGCCCCCCCTGGCTACGCTCATGGTCTCTTGTTGGCTATGTTGTATTATTTGGGCGTAAGAAACATAGCTCTTCAATGGTTTGAACAATTTCTTCGAGGTAGTTACCAACCTGTTAAAATTAAGGTGTTGTTTCATCCCTTTTGCTCTTAACCAAAGGAGTACCTCAAGGCAGTTGTTAAGCTCCCTTGCTTTTTCTTCTTTATGTTTTTGATTTACCCAACTGTTTGAGACATTCTAAAATTAAATCATTTGCTGATGATTCGCTGGTTAGAATTCAAATTAAACCATCTAACCAATATCAACAGGTCTTGCTACTTAATAGTGATTTAGAAAGGATCTATCAGTGGTCTTTATCTCATGGACTTATCCTTATACCTATTAAATCTCAAGCTATGTTAATTACAAGCAAACAATCTTTATTAAAATTTGATTTTCCTAATGTTGAGATCAGTAATAAGAATTTATCTATTGTCCCTTTTGCTAAAAATTAGGGAGTTATTGTTGACTCTACACTAAGTTTTGAACATCATGTAAATCATATTTGTCGCATTGCCAGATTTAAACTAAAACAAATCTATCATCTTAAAAATTACTTAGAACCTCATAAAAGATGGCTATTGGCAGAAACTTTAGTCTTATCTCATTTTAACTACTGTGATGTTATCTACGAACCTCACCTCACTCAAGACTTTACAGCATAAAATTCAGAAAGTTCAAAACTCTTGCTTAAGATTAGCTTTTAATATAAATTTTAAAGAACATATCACTCCCCACTTTGTAAAACACAATATTCTTAAATCATTGGTAAGAAGGCACAAATGAGACTGATATTTGTTTTACGATACTATATTTCACCCATACCTGGGCATATTCATGTAAAAGTAACAACATAAAAAGACTAGCCTAAAATAAGTTAACTACAATTAAGCAGGTAAGAAAGAATGTAAACAAATTCATTCATGCTGATAAGCCATTCAAAAAATGAAAAAGAATTACTCATACCGTTAGGATATTCTAACTACGTTATGGAAGTAAAATTTGGCTTAAAATCAATAAATAAAATTGGTGATACATACTTCACTTCTCTTAAAGATAAAGATTCTAAAGATGAGACCATGGGATTCATATATAAGGTTTCTTGCTCTGACTGCCCTGGCCAATATATTGGAGAGTCTCGACAAACTTGGGCTAACAGGAGAATGCAACACCAAGCAGATGTGAACTCCATACACAATAGAACCGCTTTAGCTTCCCATGCCAAACTTAATCATAGCTTTAATCTAGATAACGTTGAAATTTTAGACAAAGAGAATAATAACAGGAAGCGTTTACTATTAGAAGCTATGCATATTTCAACTGAATCTAACAACATCAACTACAAAAGAGATGCTAAAGATTTCAACAAATATTATGCTGGGATAATCAAGAATTATTCAAATGTGCAATAATAATATACCTACACAGTCCTACATATTCAATTTGACAATTTAATTTCATTCCTTCCTTTTTGCTTATCATTCCCAGTTAAACATTTGTAAATTAAGTAATTTATTTATTTTCTCTTTATTAAATTTGTAATTTAATAATTATGTTTGTTAATTGTGTTAGTTAGTGCATGATAGTAATGCATTTTGATTTTTTCGACTCTTAGTAAGTTTTATTTTTAATGTATTTATTATCAGTAGTTCACTGTCTTTCATTTTAGTAATTTTTATTTTCTGTTTCTAATGTATACTTTTTAATTTTAGGTAACTTATTTGCTCTTTGAATTTATTCACTTGATCTACTTCCATAACGTAGTTAGAATATCCTAACGTTATGAGTAATCCTTTTTCATTTTTTGAATGGCTTATCAGCATGAATGAATTTGTTTACATTCTTTCTTACCTGCTTAATTGTAGTTAACTAATTTTAGGATGTTACTTTTACATGAATATGCCCAGGTATGGGTGAAATATAGTACCATAATACAAATAACAGTCTCATTTTGCCCTCTTATCAATGATATCAATACATGGAGACCAATACTTCTATCTATATAATATTCTTAAAATGAAATATCAACTAATACTTCATGCTGCTTGCAAAGCTCATCAAATACTTACCCACAATGAACCACCTTACCTCTCTGTACTTCTAAATTGGAGAAGAGAAGATTCAAATTTAAAGATAAAAACCCTGGATACTTACCACCACAGTACTAGTCAATTTGAATGTTGTTTCAGTGGATTCATTCCTAAAATAACCAATTATATTCCTCAAGAACTGTTATCTTTAAAGAAAAAAAGTTATAATAGACCAAGAGTCCAGGGGTGTTTTGTTAATAAAAAGTGTAATGGCTAGAACCGGTCTCAATTTTTCGTAAATACCTTCCTGAACAAGGATCTGCAATTCTGCCGACTCGTATCGGATGGGTGTCCCTGGCAGAACGCACTTAAGAGGTCAAAGGTTCTGCCTGGGACACCCATCCGATACGAGTCGGCAGAATTGCAGATCCTTGTTCAGGAAGGTATTTACGAAAAATGAAACCCGTTTCCAGCCATTACACTTTTTATTAACTTGGGTGGTAAATTTGACACCTAAAGTGCGATCTGCCTGGGACACCCATCCGATACGAGTCTGCAGAATTGCAGATCCTTGTTCAGGAAGGTATTTACGAAAAATTGAGACCGGTTCCAGCCATTACACTTTTATTAACAAAACACCCCTGGGCTCTTGGTCTATAAAATCAACTTAAAAAAATTTTTTTTATCTCGTCAAAGTGATGAACATTTTGTTTAATCTTAGCTCTGTACTTATAACCATTCGTATATTGTGTAAAAATGTATAAAAATATTTAGATTTACTTAAAAAGTAATCATAACGGAAGTTTTTTCCGTTCTTGGCTAAACTTTTGCTCATCTTTTACTTCCTCTAATGCCCTACCATAAAAATTCCATAAAATTAAATTTTTTCAAAAAATCATTTTTCATGCAAATTTTTGGGCAGTAGTTCTAAAGTATTTGACATCGTTAGTAGTGTGTACTTTAGGAAATTTACTCAGCTTTCTAACGAGACCAATTTCGTTTTTCTAGCTTGAACAGTTTAAACGCTATTAACAATTTTATAATGTGAGGTCAAATATTTTTTTTTAAAAATATTAAATTTGACCTTGTGGGAAAACGGTTGGAGATCAGAGTTTATATTATAGGACATTTTTGTTTCCTTTGAGAAGTACTATCACCTCCTTCTTTGGTGGACACTTTATATGAAACACCCTGTATATTCATGTATTTCTAGACACTTCCTTGTAAACACTCTATCTTTCGAACGGATTAATATTTTTTTAACCAAACCTAGTACAAAAACTTTTGGAGAGGATACGAATCCTATTGAAAACCAGGTTTTTGTGACGTCATTAACCCTGTTTGCTGAATCAGCAAAATGTTCAAAAAAATCGCCAAATCTTTGAACTGTTTCTAGGTTTTTTTATATCTGTCCCATTTCTCAGATTTCCTCAAGGGATCTGATTGTACTGCAGATCTAGTTGGTTACTAGAAAGCGTCAAACTCCTCAAGTCTACTGTTACCCCTATCTTTAGCAAATAGATTTCAAAGGCATTTGTAAATTAAATATTTTTGAAATATCCGCCAAGATGAAGGTATAATTTATTCAATTTTATTATCATTCAAAGACAAACAGGCATTTTAGCCACCTCCGAACTTCATTAGTATATTTTTATTTAAATTTAGTACGTTTTTAAATTGTTTGAAAAACACGCCTAACAGAAATAACAATTCTAAAATAAAATAATACAACAAATAAAATAAATTTTAAAATATATTATTTATTTACAAAAGAAATCAAAATCAATTTTTTTTATTACAGTACGTTTCCTTTTACAAAAATTTAATTTACCTAATTTTATAACTTATTATAAATTTTAATAATAATTTTTATTCACTAAAAACAAACATCATTGTAAATGGGTGATTATATTAAGGCAATACCGGAGAGTATTGGGTAAATACTATAAATTCAAGTTATGAGTGAAATTCAAACAATCTTAGATTGAAATTGAATTTAATTTAAATTTAAAATAAGTTGAAAAAAATCTATTCAGGGAAGTTCAAAGTGGTACATTATAATTGAAGTAGAAAGAGAAATGAAATTTAATACGTACTAATATAAAATATATATTTTTTTACTTTACTCTGATACTGATTCGGTATTGTCTTAATATGCAAGTGATAATTTTTTATTATATTTATGTTTCTTATACAACAAACAATTTTATACATTATTTAATTTTATTAATTAATTTATTTTCATACAATAAAAAAGACAGTTTCTATGAAATTTAAAAATAGTGGCATAATAATAATAAAAAAAAAAAATAAACTGTAAATATGAAATAATTAAAATAGTTGGCACCAAAAATATTTAATGCGTATTTACTTTATATAAGTTCAGTAAATACTTTAAAAAATAAATTAAAAGTTATAATAAAAAATTGGAACATTTTTTTTTAATCGCAATGTTGATACTTACAAGAACTGACTGTGATTTATTTCCCATGACTGCAGTCCCAGTTATATAACATTAATCCCAGTTATATGACTGCAGTCCCAGTTATATAACTGTAGTCCTAGTTATGTGACTGCAGTCCCAGTTATATAACTGTAGTCCTAGTTATGTGACTGCAATCCCAGTCATATAACTGTAGTCCTAGTTATATAACTGCAGTCCCAGTTATATAACATTAATCCCAGTTATATGACTGCAGTCCCAGTTATATAACTGTAGTCCTAGTTATGTGACTGCAGTCCTAGTTATATAACTGCAGTCCCAGTTATATAACATTAATCCCAGTTATATGACTGCACTTCCAGTTATATAACTGAAGTCCTAGTTATGTGACTGCAGTCCCAGTCATATAACAGTAGTCCCAGTTATATGACTGCAGTCCAAGTTTTATGAAATTTAATTGCAAAGATGAAACTCAATTAACATTAAAATCGTATTATATTCTTCAATTTAATTTTTATTGACTCTAATAAATTAAATTTAAATTTAATTTATCGTCAAAATTCCGCCATAAATAAATTGCATTTTAAACCCTAGATATGTTGCGATGGTTTCCTAAAATTTACTGAGTGTGGCTATTTTTTTAAATTTAGGATTATTTTATTATCAATGGTATGAAAAGATTATAGAATGCATTTATTAAAACATTAGCGATTTTTTTCCAAAAATAATTTTGCTAAAATAAAATATAATTTTTTTTTAATAATTTATAATTTCAGTAACAATAATAATATAAATTTAATAATAAAAAAAGAATAATATGATAAAGGGTAATTTTATTCGAAAATACGACACTGTTATCACGCAATGTCTGTCTTGACCTTAGATACCACATCGAGATCTTTTAAATATAAAAAGGTAATTTGGTAAACATAACCATAGTACGTTTGAATACCTGCGGTAAAGGGGGAATGGAAATTAAAGAAAAATATAAATTATACTTCAAGTTTTGTGTTAAAAATTTAGTTAAGACTTTCCAAACACTTAAAAAGAAAAACTTTTAACTTCATCACAGGTTAAAAGCTTATAATGTAAAAGATCTCGGTTTGGTGTCTGAGGCTTTACCCTTTTTAAATTTTTTGTGTCAAAATATTGATACAATTATAACTATATAGAAGTTAACTCGTGATATTATTGCTAATAGCTAATCAAAACTAATCTTTATCCAAAATGCCTTAATCATACATATAGAGTCAAACTTCAATCGTGTTTAAATATGTTCAGAAATTAAAACATTTTTGGTACAACAGAGAGATATGCTTTGGAAACGTCATTCCAAGTGACGGATATATATATATATATATATATATATATATATCTTATATATATATATATATATATATATATATATATATATATATATATAAATATAAATTATATATATATATATATATATATATATATATATATAATATATATATATATATATATATATATATATATATATACAGTTTAATTGGCAAATATCGGGTTCAGCCAATTATAATGCTATCAATAGATTAATTTATTATAAAGGTTTTGAATCGCGACCTAGAAGTAATTAATTGAAATAATCATTACAATTGGATCTTTCTGAAGAATTTATAACTTTAAATAATAGATAGCATACAAATGGCACCACTCTTTAAGAAACATGGTTATTAACTCTAATTTTTACAAGAGTAAACTTTCCCCCTCATTCTAAGGGGGGAAAGTACAAACAAAAATAATTGGTGTACCCTTGGGAACAAACGATTGCAAGTGCTCCGGTGTTAAAATTCAATTATGGGGGCCTGGCATTTTCCCAGCCCCCCCCCATTAAATAACTCTTTAAATAATATGTTGTCCACCTTATGTTTGTGTATCTTATTTGTATACAATAGTACGACACAAGGCTAAAATCAGTTGACAGCGCAAGAAATAGAGTTGAAGAACCAATATGATTGGCCTGATTTGAAATTGAAAGTGAGGTTTAACATCTAGGACTGACCTCATTGGCTCCCTCGCACTATTTTCTCACGCTGTCAACTGATTTTAACCATGTGTCGAATTATATCTTTGTATTACCTTTATTTGATTTAAAAGTATGATTAAAGCAATTTGATTTATCCTTTCAACAAACTTATTTGCATTTTGTCTACTCCCAACAATTGTCTTATATAACTTTGTCTTATATAACAATTGTCTTAAATAACAATTGTCTTATATAAAAATTGTCTTATATAACAATTGTCTTATATAACGTTGTCTTATATAACAATTGTCTCATATAACGTTGTCTTATATAACAGTTGTCTTATATAACGTTGTCAATTATCTTATATAACAATTGTCTTATATAACAATTGTCTTTTATAACAATTGCCTTCCATAACGAGTAGTTACGAGTATTTTACAATATTTCAGATACCGCTGGCGATTTCACGAGGGAGCAGCAAGTCGAGGCATCAGCTAAATCACCCGATTAAGCATAACTCTAATTGCAGATATGCGAAATTATAGCAACAACGCCTCTAAAAAAGTAAGATGGAATCACCTAAATAAATAACTTCTCACAGAAATGTTAAAATATCTGACTGATAGAATCACACACAACAGGAATCTGTGACACGTAGCCAGATTCTATATGAGGGTTTATATAAATATATATATATATATATATATATATATATATATATATATATATATATATATATATATATATATATATATACATTATAATTTGTCTCTATTATCACATTCTGAATTTTCAAGGCCTCTTATAAATACTATCAGTTAGATTTTTAAGCCCCCCGGTACTTAAGTTCTTTAGTTTTCTTGATGAGGCTGGGGACGGTGAAGTCCGCCTGGTAAAGGTCTACGCCTCTTGATAAGAGAGTTAAGTCTGGACTCCGGTGGTGTGGAAGGGCTTGGAGAAGGTAGCGGTTCTTCTTGTTCTTCAACTGGTGCGGTTTCAGCGACTGGTTCATCCTGTTCAATATGTTCTTCAACTGGTTCATCACCTGGTCTTCTCCTGGTAGCTAAACCTGAAGGAAATTAATTTCTCATTTATAGTTATCTTTGTAACAAGATCATAAACAGATGTTTACAGTATGAGAGAAACCTTCATCTTGAAGCTACGTCGTAGACAAGGTGAAAGTCGTCTGCATAAGTTTAATTGAGAAAATTAGTCAGTAAGTGACTCACGCTAGCATAGAGATATATACTTGAGGGGGCATTTTTTTTTATTGAATTCTGGAGGAAATAATTTCCTAGGTACTTAGACCTCGTATGTGGGTCCGTTGTACCTGAGAGGGGGCATAGCCGATCTCAATACATTGAAAGACCTGAAACATCGTATTGGAGCTCTCAGGGGCTCTGTGTAACCTCATTGAAACCTCCTTTAAGAGAGAACGAAGGTTATAATAAATCTATTGTTTTCTGGTTCCCGCACAATGGTAATGTTTTTATTAGTATTTTTAACATTCTTCTATATAAGTTACAGTAATTTTATTCTGATTATTTGATTAAATTTTGAGCGAATGTGGTCAGGTTAATTTTCCGATGTTTCAAAATTCAAGCAATAGGGCCCCTCTAGTAATAATACCTCTATGAACTCTAGGCTTTTGAATAAAGCTAAGCTTACATCAAAAGCTAATACACAAAATTGATACTCATTTGGGGCTATATTTAGTTTAGATACGCTTAGTACTTTGAAAAAAGGGTAGTAAATCTAGCTACCTCGAGATTTTTCATCACTATTATGGACTTAAAATAATACTATATATAGAAGGAGCACTACTGATAACACGAAAGCCGGTTCACTGGTGGACTTAAGTAATGCTGCCACCCTAACAATATACAATATTTAAAAAAAAAGTTGGCAATACTTCCGGTTGCTGAATTATTATGTTCTATTATTAATTAATGATTGATTATTCATTAAATAATAATATAAATATCGGTTTATTGCAATATTTTAAGCAT
The DNA here is from genome assembly GCA_018340805.1 of Microvelia longipes. Classification (NCBI taxonomy): domain Eukaryota; kingdom Metazoa; phylum Arthropoda; class Insecta; order Hemiptera; family Veliidae; genus Microvelia; species Microvelia longipes. Next base: position 5,388,842 of record JACMZG010000032.1, on the reverse strand, counting down.
TTTAAATTGTGTTTTAACGTTACAGTTAAAATTATAATAAAAGTAGTCCTCATCAACTAAATTTAGATTCTTGTATTCCGCCACCCTTTTGCTATCTAAGACCGGTTTTATTAAATACTCAGCAGGTGTTTTAAGTTATTATATTTGTTCTTTACGATCTTTCTTCATTAATAGATATTTATGACACATATTTAAAATAATGTTTTGTTGTTAGGGTGGTACCCCTACTTAAGTCCACCAGTCAACCGGCTTTCGTGTTATCAGTGGAATTAAATTGTGTTTACGGTCAGTGCTCCTTCTATATATAGTATTATTCTAAGATTATGGACCTAAGGAAATGAGCTCTGGAGAACAACAAAACCTTCCAACTCCTATAAGATCTAATCAATCTAATCCTAAATCCTCAGAAAGATTACAGGTCTATTTCGCCAGCCCCCCATCACTAGATTTTTAAACCAAATAGGCCCCATTAGTTTGTACTTTGATTGTACCAGTTTGTACCCTCAATAATTTCGTTTGTACCTTTTTAGTTTTCCAAAAAATACAGAAAATCTTTTGGGGGGCTGGAAAAATGCCAGCCCCCCCCCATAATTGAATTTTAACACCGGAGCACTTGCAATCGTTTGTACTTCGTTTGTTCCCGAGGGTGCACCAATTATTTTCGTTTGTACTTTCCCCTTCCTCCCTTAGTTTAGTTAAAGTTAGTTTGGCTGGCATTCCTCCAGCTCCCCAAAGATTTTCCGTATTTTCCGGAAAACTAAAAGGGTACAAACGAAATTATTGAGGGTACAAAAGGGTACAATCAAAGTACAAACGAATTGGGCCTATTTGATTTAAAAATTCAGTGATAGGGGGCGGGGCAGCCGAAATGGATCTAAAGATTACATCCTCTTTAACCTATGTCTACAACTAAACCATTCTTAAAGACCTTAACATCCCTTTTGTCCACGACATAGCCATTTTGAGGTACTTCAACTTTCCATATTTTCCTTGAACTTGACTCCAACACACTCGTACATTCCTCGTCATCCCGTCACATCCCTGATAACCCACCCAGAAAAACTCTATGCGCTGGCCTAGAGCCCTTCTTGGCGAGCAACAAAATGTAGTTGGCCTTTCTGACAACTACATAACAGCAAATAATGAACTGCGTTGGCTTCCGCGGTTATTGTCATGAAGATTTAGGTCATCCGGTGGTGACTGTGCCAATGAAGATGAACTCAAGATTAGTTTTGTAGAGCATTGTGTTTCTATCCATGATGTCCTACATCCCTGAAGATGCCTCCCACAGTGAAAGCGAAACGTCTGACGCGGTCACCACCGGAAGACCTAAATCTTCATGACAATAACCGCGGAAGCCTACGCTGTTTATAATGTAGATGAAGCATCCGACTGTTCGCATCCACTGTGTGAGCGAAACGTCGGTTTTTTCATCTACATTGACGCGGTTACCACCGGAAGACCTAAACCTTCATACATAACAGCAACACAACAGACAAATAAGATTCAAACTCGCCATGGATTCCCAATGGATAGCCACTCCTGCCAAGACAAACAAGCCACTATCTATGTTACTTGTTACATCTATGTATGTGATATAATTCAGTGCAACTATATAATAAATTAAATCAAACTAAAACACCCAATGGTATGACACAGGCACGATTTCTATGTACACGGTTGCTGTTTATAACTATACACTTATGCAAATTGGATTACAACTAGTCCTCTTAAGCTTGCTTAAGACCACCAAATAGCTCAAGATAAACATAGCCACCTCTTGTATTAAACATTTGAATTACCATGAGGAAGCTGTCTTCTAGGTTGACCGGGCTGGGTATAACCAGTGCCAGTAGCGGCAGGTCTAGGACCGGCAGATATCCTCAAGCGCGGTCTATTCCTCAACCTGGTTAGTGCTGAGTCAGTAGATACCTCGACGTTACTCTCCTGAATGGGTTGCTCTTCTTCCAGAGTTCTCTCTTGAGGTTGTTCGACTGGTTGTTCAGGTCTTGGTGTTGGACTAGGTCTGCTAAGATTGATCCTAGGTCCGGGTCTAAGGGGACGAACAGCTGGGTTCACACGAGGCCTGGCAGGACGAACAGTCGTTTCTACTGGTTCCTACAAAGAGCAGAAATGAAGAATCACATTACTATACTCGTACTGAACAAAAGATAAACTAAATTTTCTAGTAGAACTGCTATTACGGCCCTTAAATAATCCATGGATCGTTCCCCTATTATTATATTGAGTCCATTGGATTAAAGTTAGTTATACATCTTGCTATCTAAGAACACGCAATGCTGAGAAATTTATTAAATATCGTTAGTTGAACTTAATAAATTTGGCGTCGACTTTAGATATACAGTTGAAGACAATTGTTGTTCATTAAGTTTTAAGTAAAGTATAAACTTCTAGTTTGATCCACTCTTAAAAGTGATATGAATGATAGTAATTAGGACGAGATGATGGATCACCTAGGAAATAAGCCACGTCATTGGGCCATTTTTTGCTAAATCCCTTAAATAGAAGATAGCGTCTATCCTAGTTAAGGCGTTTTTAGCCCAATAAACAGAAGAGACGTGAAATAACTGCTAGTTTCTATAGCTTTAACAAGAAACAACACGTGAAGAGTAAGCTCTCGTACTTTTGAAACCATAAGAAAGAAAGAAACATAAAAGTGATGGTTCAGATCAAGCCAGGTACCTGGATTTCGATAATAAACGACAAATGTCCTAGATAAGCTTGAGATCGTGAGTAGTCAAGAAACTGTGGAAGTTGTATAGTATCGAACTGTGATAGTATGGAACTGTGAAGTGGTTATAGTATGGAACTGTGGAAGTGGTATGGTATGTGGAACTGTGGAAGGTATGGAACTGTGGAAGTGGTATAGTATGGAACTGTGGAAGTGGTATGGTATGGGACTGTGGAAGTGGTATAGTATGGAACTGTGGAAGTGGTATAGTATGGAACTGTGGATGTGGTATAGTATGGAACTGTGGAAGTGGTATGGTATGGGACTGTGGAAGTGGTATAGTATGAAACTGTGGAAGTGGTATAGTATGGAACTGTGGAAGTTGTATGGAACTGTGTGGTATAGTATGGAACTGTGGAAGTATGAAACTGTGGCAGTGGTATAGTATGGAACATTAGAGGGCTGTCTGGATTTGACTATCAGCTTAACCTCCCTTTCGAAGAACGGCACTTGAAAAAATTTTCATCCCTCGTATGACCGGGATTCAACGCGAACTGCCAGGGTGGCAGGCACATAGTAGATGACGTTCTAATGTATGGACTATTTGCCTGTTCAGTGGTAGATGTAGATGCAGGTGGTACTCCCGACCTAGATCAACTTCGGAACTTATTAGTCGATGCAGTTCATGGTTTTTTAAATATTAATGACAGGATATGACGTTCTACTATTTTTACCTGTTCAGTGGTAGATGTAGGTGCAGGTGGTGCACCTGGCCTTGCTCTAGCCCTGAACCTATTAGCTGATGAGAAGCTAGGACGTGATGGCCTGGGTGTTTCTTCCTCAGATGCAGCAGATGGAGTAGGTGTTGTCTGTTTGTATCCTCCGGAGCGTGTCCTACCACCAAAGTTACCAGATAGTGAACCAGATGGTGATGTCCTAGAAAACAAAGAGCCGAAGCATTTGATTATCTTAAGTATGTTTAAAATGTGCTCGCAACTAGAGGAGGACGTACTACAGCTAGGTCTATTAGTTTACGAAGAGTGGATTGCAAGAGATCTCTCAGCTGTAATAGGTTCCCTGCTAGGGAACCTACAAGAGTTAGGTAGGTTTCCTGGCACCTATCATATATATAGGAAACCTACCTAACTCATGTAGGTTCCATGGCACCTTGGTATAGCAACGCATACCACAGGAAACTGAAACCATAGCAACGCATACCACAGAAAACTGAAACCATAGCAACGCATACAATAGGAATTGCTACTATCATAGACATAATATACTAGAGGGAGCATAGCCTATCTCAATACATTGAAAGGGCTGAAAAATCTTTTTGGGGCTCTCAGGGGCACTGTGTAACCTCATTGAAACCTATTTCAAGTGTGAGTTGAGGTTATAATAAATCAATTGATTTTGGCTTCCCGCACATTGTTTGTATTTTGATTTGTATTTTTAACGTTTTACTATATAAGTTATTGTAATTTTGTACTGATTATTTGATTATATTTATAAGCAAAGTTGGTCAGGTTACTTTTTCGATGTTTCACAATTTAACCAAAAAGGTCCCTCTAGTAATTATATCTCTATGGCTACTATGAACTGCCTTAGTTGAGAGGACGTAATAGAGGTATAAACGTTAGAAGGCGTTACATTTTTTTTATTTTTTTTTATTATTATTATTGGCATTGGTTTTTGGTACACCATACAGCCATCTGTTGACTTAAAATTATTAGGAACTACAACTAAAATAATCTTCTTAATTACTTGTTTTGATTGATTGTGAACTTTTAGATGCTTTACATTTTTTTTTTTTTATATTTTGATTTATATTAATTTATCATTGTTTATATCATTTTATGTATTTGTTTTTACTATCATAGTTATTTTTATTTCTTAAATATTTTATTTATATTCTATATACATTTTTAATTATTGTGTTTCAGCCTTTATAGTTTAAGTCATTCATGTGTTATTTATAAAATTAAATAATAGTCTTGTATACTGTCATGTTATTTAACAAGGACAGCATACATATAGCAGAATATATTTTGCCTTATTTTGCTTGTTTTTGTTTGCTGTTTTTTTTGTTGTTTTTTTTGTTGTTGTTTTTTTTTTTTGGTTTTTTTGTGTTTTAATTAATTAATACTTACTGATGATGTTAAGCATTACTAATGATTTAACAAACTTCTAGAGATTAGTGTCAATTTTAGTGAATTTTCGTAAAAAAAAATGCTGATGAAGTAGCTCGTGTAGCGGTACCTAAGTCTAGGACTCTGTCTAGACTCTGTCTCAAGTCCGTTCCAGAGCTGTCTCATCACATACAAATAGTTTTTACAAGCCTATATAGCTACATTTTGAAATGAAATAATTGTATTTTGTTAAGTTTGTAACGCATCTGAGCTAAATTTTGTAATGTTAAGCAATGCCATTAAAATATATATATATATATATATATATTATATATATATATATATAATATATATATATATATATATATATATATATATATATGAATTACTCCTTTTTTTTGCATGACTATATATTTAAAAAGTCAATATTTAAAATTCACGTCCTTTTTAGAAGTGTTTATCTAATAACACATTAATATTTTAAATGGGGCATGTGATAAAATAAATGCTTTTTAGATAGGGTTACTATCTTAAAAAAAAAAAAAAAAAAAAACCAATTTGCATGAATCCTTTTACAAAGCGGGCTACAGGCTGAAATGTCTTAATCACACTACTTCATCGGTCCCTTTACGAAAAAGCAAATATGATAAAAGAGAGTTGTTGTCTTACCTGGATGGTTGAAACCGGCCTCTCGTTTTTGGTTCTTGAGCTGATGCTTCGGTCGTTTGAGGTTGTTGGGTTGTTCTGGTGCGAGTTCTAGCTGGTCCTCTGAACCTAATTAATAATCAACCAATATTATATATCATACTACCGAGTTTTGCAAAACATGAATAGTTAAAATAATAGTAAAAATAAAGTTAAAATAAAAATAAAATAATAGAGATAGTTTTTTTGATATAATAAACGGTAACATTTAATGATACAATCTACGTCTCTGGATTCAAGCAGCATTGCTTCTTGGAGACGTAGAAAATGAGCAGTATTTTCTTTTTTGTATATATACCTTTTAAATTGTAAATTTGCAAAAGCAAATAAAGAAAAAAAAATTATACAACATAATTAAAAATGGTAAACAAATGTATTTTTTTTTAATTGTAATAATTTAAATAAAATAAAGACTTTAATTATTTAGTTATTTAGTTTTAGTTTAGTTGACACAATTTAATTGTGCGAAAGACACCTAGGGATTGTAACAAGCAAAATGCAATGCTACATCTGGGAACTTTTCCATCATTCGACATTCGTCATCATTGATGGCTCGACATAATGTCATGTCCCACTCTGTTTCGTTACGTCTAACTCATCAGGGTGCCGACAGATACCAACCGTACATAGTTTGTTTACATTGACAAGGGTAAATTAAGATGGCTGCGCCCAAGGAAAAACTTAAGTAAACTCCCTGGTGGACAAGGAGTCTGTATTTGTGTGTGTATTTGTTATCATCCTAGGTCCTAGTGTATTTATGCTAGAGATTTGAAATGTTGTACAAAAATCAGTCTATAGACCTCAGGAATCAATATTATAAACCCCAAGGCTAGTTATAGTTCCCTCGGCTAAAGCCTCTGCAACCTACAGAAATGTGTCCTAATGCTAGTTTCAAGTTTTCTGAGTCTGACATATTTTTTAATGATATTTCGACACCATATCAAAATGATATTTTCTATTACTAAATTGTGTACTAAGTTATATGTAGTACACCTGAGAAAGATCACACCCTAAATGCATAAAGTATCAATTAGTACGTTCACACACACTCTAGATCCGCGGATCGTATAGAATACGTATACAATACGGTCAACTAACTTCACGGTTCTTGCAGCGTATTTGTTTAGTCGATGGAGTGATAACTGATCCCGCCAAAACATGGCGTCTAGTATAGTGAGGGTTCACTTTTGGTTATAAGAAAGTTTAAAACAAAATAGTTATTTATGCCATAAGGCTGAGAAGTGTGATTATGTCACGGCAATTAGATTTACCGACGAGCGAAGCGAGTCGGGAAAAATTGCCAAGACATAAAGACATTCTCAGCCGGATGGCATACACTATTTTTTTTGAGGTAGCACTCATTAAATAAACTGCGCTATATACTCAATAGAAAAGTACTAAATAACCTCCTATAACAATAATGATTGGCTTCTCATCCTAAAAACGGTCCAATAAAGTGCTCAATTACGTACTACCTCAAAAAAATATATTAAATTAAATTGTTATTTCTTTGCATAATAATCAAGTTACACTAAAAATATAATATTCTAAAAGTTATTTAATCAAAAACGGTAATATAGAAGTGAAATAAAAGTTCGACGAGAAGGTTATCCGTTAAATACAATCGTCTCCAAAGGTACATTCAGCGTATCGGGGGATCCATTTAGATTCCATCTCCCTAGTTCTAGCGTATGCGATCGGATCCCCTCCGCATGGTTCATACAGCTTAAATTACCGTATTGAGAGATCGTACTCTATACGATACGCGGATCTGGAGTGTGTGTGAACGTACTAAATATAAGACCGAAAGTGGCCCAGGAGGAGATAAAATATGACAAACCTTCCTCTTTGAGTGGGAGGAGGAGTGGTAGTCGTGGTCGTGGTCGTAGTTGTTGTAGTGGTAGTAGTAGTGGGAAGCTCTGTGATTTCTTCTTCTTGCTCCACCTCATTAACGCTCTGTTCTGCTTCGTGGCTTTGAAGCAGGGCGTAGAGATCTAGAGCTGCTTTTTGCGGCATCTGTACTTCACCTTGTGGTTCAGGTACAGGCTGGTATTGTGGATGTACTTCTTCTTGTGGTCTTCCTACTGTTTGGGTTTCGTAGTCTAGTGGAGCAGTTCCTAAATCAAAAATAACGTTTTCATGACTAGAGCCGTATTATATCAAACTATAAAGATATTGATCATAGCGAAAAATAATGAATCTAAAAAAAAAAACATTCACATCATAAAAACTAACAGTTATCACAATAAGTGTTTTGTTTTAACAATACTAGCTCTATCTGTCGACAGAAAAAGAACTACGACGTACGAAGGCTCAGTATATTTTTCCGACCTTCATTTCCCCAAGCCCTGAGATTCTTTGACTTCTTGTGAGCGAGAGACTACGGAAACGTAGATCCAGACTTGTCTCGGCTGAAACAGGTACCAACCCCGCATTTGCGTATTAGCAGCCAAGGAAACCCCGTAAAACCCTGGCTGGGTTGGCTGGCCTTGAATTCAAAACTACCTAGTGTTCGGTACAAGGGATAACCTCATATTAAGGTGGATACCTCGGCTAGATTTGAACCCTCAACCTCCAGATCGAGAGGCAAGCGCTCTACCACTGAGCTACCGGACTCGTACTTAGTATACTAATTTATTACGTACATTAATACATTTATACAGAGTGGACCAAAAATCCCCCCTCCTAAATTTTGAAGTATCAAACATAAATTAATGAAACTTAAGGTACTTTATTGGGCACTTCTTTAGATAGTTGCTCCCTTTTAGGGGAGTAGCTACTGGATTCGGTTTCCAAATTATATTTTATGTTTTAAAGAAAAATGTATAAATTCTTTGTTTAATTTATTTTATTAAAAATTCGTTGATGCTCTTCGATCGTAGGCTTAATTATTTTATACTGTATTGTTTGTAATATGTATGTTGGATTAAAAGTTATTTATGCCATAAGGCTGAGAAGTGTGTCTTTATGTCACGGCAATTAGATTTACCGACGAGCGAAGCGAGTCGGGAAAAATTGCCAAGACATAAAGACATTCTCAGCCGGATGGCATACACTATTTTTTTTTTTTAGGTAGCACTTATTAAATAAACTGCGCTATATACTTAATTGAAAAAAAACGTCCAATTAACTCCATATTATCGTCGTCATTGAATTCATCCATAGCTTCACACTTTTACTCAAAAATGTAAAAGCCTTACAATTAAACACACAAAAATTGTCAATTAGAACACCTTTTAAAAACGACAAAAAAATAGTTTACCAACAAAAACAGAAACAAAATTAACGTTTTTAAAGAAACCTCATGAAGGTTTTACACAGATTGTTTTTTGAACACGCTACATTACAGTAATGGCGGCAACATATGAATTACTTTTACGTCCTAGGAGTTTTTTTACATTCATTATTGTCCTCGTAGGTGAAAAGTACTAAATAACCTCCTATAACAATAATGATTGGCTTCTCGTCCTAAAAACCGTCCAATAAAGTCCTCAATTACGTACTACCTCAAAAAAAAGTATTTTTTGTTGTTATAAATTAATAAAATTCAGAACAATGTTGTTTGTGTTTTAACAGATGGAGTAGTAGTATAGTAGTACACTATACTAGTACTAATACTACTAGTACTAGTACTACCAATACTAGTAGTATTAGTATAGAGAGTGAGTATTGTACACATAAACTCATAACTTTACCTGGTGTTACGTGCTGAGCGACGTGTTGAGGAACGTGCTGAGCAACATGTTGATGTGCTTCAGGTTCTTCTTGATACCTTACTGTAGACACAGGTACTGGACGTGCAGGCGCAGGTGATACAACAGTTGGTTGTCTCACTGGTCCAGTAGAGAACTGACCTCTACTTGATACAGGTCTTCTTACATCGTCAACATATTCAGGTAAATCTGATTCTCTAGTGTCTTCGACGTAGCGATTTCTACTGCCTTGAGCTCCTGAAATCAGTTAAAGTACGCGTTGTCAAAATGAAATTTCAGCTGTTATTGTAATGAAATTTTCGGTAATTAGCAAAATTTTATCATAAAAACGTTCAATAAGGGTGTCGTGTTTACAAATTATTCTTTGGCTTCCTCTAACCCAACTACTCTGTGCTACAAATACGAAATTATTTAGTACAGTGTCAACACCTGTTAAGTGCTTTAGTTTTGTAGACTTAGAATAATACTATATATAGAAGAAGTACAGGAACGTAAACACAATGTAATTCCACTGATAACACGAAAGCCGGTTGACTGGTGCAACTAAGTAATGCTGCCAACCTGACAACAAAACATTATTTTAAATATGTGTCATAAATATCTATTAGTGAAGAAAGATCGTAAAGAACAAATATAATAACTTAAAACACCTGCTGAGTATTTAATAAAACCGGTCTTAGATGGCAAAGGGGTGGCGGAATACAAGAATCTACATTTAGTTGACGAGAACTACTTTAAATATAATTTTAATAAATACGTTAAACTACAATTTAAAATTCTTTAAATATTGTAATGCACCGATATTTATATTAGTATTTTATGAATAATCAATCATTAGTTAATAATAGAACATAATAATTCAGCCACCGGAAGTATTGCCAACTTTGTTTGTAGAAAATTGTATATTGTTAGGGTGGCAGCACTACTTAGGTGCACCAGTGAACCGCCTTTCGTGTTATCAGTAGTGCTCCTTCTATATATAGTATTATTCTAAGTTTGTAGAGCAATGTGATTCATCCATGATGTCTTACATCCCTGAAGATGTTCCTGCAGATGAAGAAAAACTAAGGATTCATCACCTAACTTTGATGATGTCGTCATGTTAGACGACTTCATCATTAACCCTGATGATTAGCCATTATGAAACCATGACCAAAAGTAAGGTAAAAAAAGATCTGATTGGAACGGGTATTTAAAACATGGCACCATATTTTGATTTTGTCCACTCACACAAATTTATATGGGCTCTTGATCTGGGGTCACGTTAACACTAAGGCACTAAGGCGATTAGACTCTACTAACCTGATCTAGTAGGTTGATCATACTCAGTGGCGATGTCTTGCTGGTGTGGAAGATCACTGGCGTGAGTTCTGAAACTACTGCTGTCAACAAGTTCTAAACTTGGTCTTCTTACATCTGAAACATATATATATAGTAAATGACAAACACATGTTCCGTGTGGGATTCATCATTAATACCAGTCAATTGATATAGTACGGCTCACGGCTAAAATCAGTTGACAGCGCGGGAAAATAGAGTTGATGAATCAATAAGATTGGCCTAATTTGAAATTGAGGGTGTGGTTTAACATCCAGGACTAACCTCATTGGCTCCCTCGCATTAGTTTCCCACGCTGTCAACTGATTTTAGCCGTGTGTCGTATTATAGTAATTTCTCCTTTGCAGCACTATGATTTTATAGAAATCCCACGTCTTAGTAGCAATAATTATAGAAAAAATACAAATTTAGATTTTACTTTGCCTTATTTATATCGTAAGTTTAAAGATAAGTGTCTGCCTCCGTGGCCGTGATCCTATAGGCACTCGATTTCGACGCCGGAGGTCCTGGGTTCACAGCCTGGGCTAGGCTCTAGGAATATATGAATAGTATTTGTATTAAAAAGATTTCGCCAACTTTAATTGATACTTAGAGAATAATAGACGCAACCCACCTGAGATGGTTCCCGCAGGGTGATTACCCTGATGGACCGAAAGGCCCTAAAACGAGCATTTTATATTTTTAATTTTTCATATAGGAAATGTATTGTATTTGTATAAAAAAATAAATTACAAATTACGAATTACAACATAAATTACAACACAAAATGCAAATTACATGGGTTACTTACGTTGAGGTGGTTTATTAGGTCTAACAGTTGTAGGGACATCTTGTTGTCTGGTTCTGGTCTGGAATCGTCTGTCATCTGATACTTCATCTTCAACTGGAGTGGTCGATTGTCCTCTACCACGGCCTCTGTCAAATGACACATAAATGTATCAGTAGTATCATTTGAATTGGTAAACATTTAGTTTGCTTATAGTTAATATAAGCTTCCTCTTAGTGACTTAAAGGAGTCACTCGTGGTGTAGTGGTTAAGGTACGCGGCCAATACACAGAATGAGTGGACTTTAAACTTCCGAGTTTACTTAGTCATGGGTTCAATCCCAGCACAGGCCTCTGGGATTTTTATAAGAGGGATAAAAATTCTGCGTACCACGTCCTTGAGAAGGGACGTAAAGCCGGTGGTCTCGAGCCTGTGCGTTGTCAGGTACTCGTTAAAGATCCAAAATGAAACTGGGTATAGGCAAAATTTAGGACCCACTATGGTAGATTCATTATAATACTATAGGGTGTCTGCCTTGTAGTTTAAAGTGTGTGGAGGTTTGGTTTAACAGTAAGAGCACGTGTTGTTCCTCAATTTTTTTAATATTAGGGGGCTGTTTTTTCAAAACAGTTAATCACCAATTAACAGTGGTACAGTTAATTCGTCCTGCCGGGGACAATTAACCCCCCGTACTTCTCCTTTAACCTAAACCCTGGGTGTCGACACATATTGATATTTTGCAGGAAACACAACCGATACATTAAAACTGTTATAACACAATCGAAGAATCAGCTACCTTCGATACATGCTGTTGGATAAGAATATCCCTAGACCGGTTTCGGCATAACGCCATCATCAGCAGGCGGGGTAACACTCGAGCTCTCAACTAATAAAGTTATATCAGTGATTGACTTCTAGTCTCAGTGAGCACGACGAAACTGGTCCAGGGATATTTATATCCAACAGCACAAGTATCGAAGGTAGCTGATTCTTCGATTTCTTCTTCACCTTGCGGTAAATACAACCTTTTTAATTTTATTATAACACACACCTGTGATGAGTTCTCGAAGGAATGACTTCGTTCTGAACTGGCTCTTGAGTGGTTGCAGTAACTGAGTCTTGTACGCGTCCTCTTTCTTGGTACCTGCAACAAATTACCATTGGTAAATTTTGACAAAGAAGCTATTAATTCGTTCACACGTAGGGTTTGGCAAAGGGTTCCACCCCCTAAAGGGTTCCATCCTCACGGCAGTTGTCGTTTCAAGCTCGTTTTTTACGGTGAAAAATACCGTATAAATGATCGGGTTGAACACAGGGTTGAACCCCCTGCCAAACCCTGCGTGTGAACAAAGTATTGGTACATTTTGACAAAGATATCATGAAGACAATTTCGTAAGGAATTGAATCACGAAAATATAAAGTTGGAGTTTTCGTTAGTTAGACGGAGTTTAATAGTACACTTAGTTCGACTCGTCACTTATTTTTAGTAGTTCTCAATTTAGATGACGTCATAAATTTTTCACAAACGAAAAATCTGAGTATCTCTGCAAAGGCATGTTCTAAGTTCCAGTCAAAGCAAGCATTCGAATATATATATATATATATTATATATATATATATATATATATATATATATTATATATTATATATATACTCTGTCAAGCTTTAAGTACGTTTACACCCTTCAACAGGCTGAGAGGAACTAAAGTAGAACCAGGAGGACAAACAGAATCGACCCCCCTGTCACTCCATCTTCTTTTACAAACGATATTTTCCTTGAAAATGCGCAAAAATTATTTCGAGATCTATTTTTGAGAGTCTTCTCATACTGTAATAGTTTACTGTGTGTCTTTACTTTATTGTATAATTACCTTGATCTGCCTCTTCCAGAGGTGTAGTCGTCAGTTTCTTCAGGTCTTGTTCTAGAATGTTCAGGAGCAGCTGTCCTAGTAGGAGTATCCTGGTAAGACTGCCTGTCGTACTGCGGCTGCCTATCGTACTGAGGTTGTCTATCATACTGGGGCCTTTCGTGCTGTCTCTCATGCTGAACATGCTGTCTTTGTTCAGTTCTACCACGCTGGGTTTGATACTCTCCGTCCTGATCAAGGTGCTGAATAGGTTGACGTCTGGGTTGGTCACGTCTGTCGTCGTATTCTCTGTTGTGTGGAGCTGGAGTGTGTGGCTCGACGAAATGATCACGAGGTTCGTTTACCTTTAAATAAATTACAAATTGATTAAATGAATAATGCAATAATAGTTAAAAAGCCCAGACTCAACCAATAATATGCCCTAGTATTTACTCTGAACTTAATTCCATTAAGATAAACTCACATTAGTTCTTTTCCACCATGAACCTAAAGATTACTATAAGAGGCATGAACATTCTGCCTACCACGTTCTTCGGAATAATCTAACATTTTATAAAGTACCGGAATTTGGTCAAAGTAAATGAGTCAATGCCATTAGGAGACTGTCCCTTTAGGAATCTCTGTATCGTTTCTTCGGCTACATCTCTGGATACCTGTTTCGGTTAGTAACAGAGTGATAGTTGTGATAGTAATTAGGTAGAAGTGATAGATCATCTGTCAAGAAAGCCACTTTATTGGGCCTTTTTTGCTAACTCTCTTAAAAAGAAGATAGTATTCTACCTTATGAGTCCTAGCACTGGCAATTCATGTTTAATCCACAGAAAAACGTGAATTTTTTACTACAAATTTTTATATTTTTACACAGTAGAACCAAGCTTTCTTCCTCTCTAAATCCAACAATCATGGACTCCAAACGGCAACAGCATTAATGAGTGCAAAATGCTTTGATAGCAACTGTAGCATCAATTTTACATTCCTTCCTAGATCTAGACCCACAAGTACGCTAAGAACTAAATTGAGCACAAGAGAAAATAAAAAAATTGAGCTTTTTGTTGGTTCTAGAGGAACCATTCCACTAAAAAGTAAATTATTTTTTGACATGATCGGCATCTATCAAAATTTTCTCAGACCCCTAGGTGAAAATATAATTTTAGACTCACTAGGTATTATAAATAACCATATTTACTAATGATTTAAGTTTTATTTAGATAAAATATATATATATATATATATATATAATATATATATATATATAAATATAAATATATATATAAATATATATGTAAAATTTTAAAAACTTTAATGTATTTATTTACATTATCTAATATAATTATGTATAAATTAATAATTAGATAAAATTGTCTTTAAGATAGATTAAGTATGCTGTGTGTTTCAGCAATCCTTTAAAGAAGGACAGCTCCCTTTGTAATGTCATTTTTTTATAAATAAAGTGTTTCTCTCCTAGCATCCTTTATCTTAGAATTTGGCTAGAAGGGACCTACAGTGTATCGTTAAGTTTAAAAATCCCCAAGGTCATAAGCATTTTGGGGATCGACCAATCAGAGAAGCCGCTGCCAACCCCTCTCTTAAAAGAGAAAAAAAATTCCCTACTCCCATAACCCCTGTAGGGCAATAACCTCCTTCCCGGCATTCGTTCACTTCGTTTGTGGTTCTTTTTGTGTTTACATTAAAGTGATGTAGAAATTCATACAGTAGGGGTGGGGGCGCGGGACACAGTGGTCTAACTCCCTCGAAATAAGCTGCTTTAGATGGACCTGCCCTGAGTTCACCCTTTCTCCGCAAGTGGCGGGTCAGTTCACCTTGTTCCCTATATATAAAATAATTATTTCTTCAATTCTAAGGTTAAAATTATTTAAAAGAGTCTTTAACAATGTTAAAAATTGTATTAATTATTTTAAAGGTATAATTTTCATAAAATGTTATAAAAATATAAACGCTGTGTTAATTTTAAGTAGATCTGATATCGTGATAACCATGATTTGTAGACAAACATCAAACATTTTTGTAAACAAACATCAAACCGGGAAATTATAAATTTAATTTACGTCTTCGTTGTCTCATTATAACACACCTTTCGTAACACACGTTATCCTATTTTCTAAAAAAATTATCTTATAAGCTACCAAAAAAGAAAAAAGTCAATGAATAAGATAAAAATCATCTTGTTTACATTTTTATAAACATAAATAGAAGTATCGCTTTAAAACTGATAACAATAGTGATAAGGGAACAAGGTGAAAACTAGCGCTCGGTGCGGTAGTTGATGCAACTAATTCCTGTTTTTCTCTGAACCACCTAAAACCAGGGAGTTAGACCACTGTGTCCCCCCGCCCCGACCCAAACTGTATGAATTTCTACATCACTTTAGTTTACATCGTTTTGTGAGTTTTTGTGTTGTGTGTGTTCTGTGAATTGTGTTTGTGTTGGACTGTTAACATTATTATTGCACTCAAATATTCTTTTTTATAACTTAAGTAAATAAAAGCATAACTGAAACTTTTATTTCAAGGCTGCCTTTTATGCAGCAATTTTTAAGAGTTGTCAAAACTAGTAAACATACAATTCTTTTTTAATGTAAAAGCATATGAGTACACTTATTATTTCCCTTCACAATTCATTTTTTTTCACATTTGCATACTTCCTAAATAATAAAACTACACAAAGAAATGTAGAAACATCGCCAAGAAAAACACGGGTAACATAACCTGATTTGTTTACAAAGTTTTTTCCCCGCTGCCTTTTTGTAGGGATTTTTTTTTAGAATCGGTGGTGCCTAAATTGAGCTGTCAAGATTTTTAAAGTCGTTGATACACTGTAGTTTGCTTGGTACAACCAAGTAAGGAAATATTTCTAGTTTCGCCGTAATTACCTGAGGTGCGATAGGTTCGTGAGTGAGTGTATGGCTAACGAGATGAGGATTGTCGTGAGGAATTTGCTGAGCTTGTTCTAATATAGCAGCGTGAGTTTGGTGACCCTGAACACGTCCAGCCTGAGTCTGAGCTGTCTGAGAATGACCTGTCTGGGTGTGACCCGTCTGGACAGCTTTATCCTCTCTGAACTGTTCATCTTGGTACTGAACACGTCTGTCATCGTTATCGGTCAAGGGAGTAACAAATCTTGTATTTTGCTGAACAGGTGTTGGTGTTTGTGGTTCAGCCTTTTTAGGTTGTTCGGTGGCTTTGTTAGCCTGAAAAATAAATAGGTGGAGTATAACTGAACATGTAATATTTGGTTTAAATTAGATAGATTTCAAAGAAAGAGGACAATCATCAAAGACTATCATCAAACACTATTACCAACAAAATCAAACACTATTACCAACAAAATCAAAATTAAACAATATTACCAACAAAATCAAAAATATTACCTCTTCTTTCTTTTGACCTCCTAAATCATCATCGTCGTCATCGTAATAGTAGTAAACATACTCGTATTCATATTCCTGACCGTTTGGGCCTTTCTTCACGTTGATTCTGGAAGCCTGCAAAGAACAAAATATTTTATTTTGAACGGTCAATCTAAAGGATACATAGATAAAGAAAGATCGTTCTGGGATTGATTATCTCGGACAAGAAAAGGTTAGTTCCGTAGCCAGTTAACAGGAGCGCTAGTGTGTAATATAGTAGTTTCACTATGCCAACTACAAGAATGCGCCACTGTCGTCTTATTTTCAGCAAACTACTTCTGCCATATCACTGATTAATCCAAATAATTGCTTGATGTAATAATGACAAATGTCAAGATAATCGTGTCGTTTAAATGGTAATAAAGAATGAGATGATTTTATAATAATAACTTATAAAACAAAGAAGAATGTTTTGGTAAGGATAATTAGTTTTAGAGCTGCCGCTAGATGTCAGCACCGAGTTCAACCCTACCTTCTGTCTGACTCTCTAATATACCTTCCGGCATTCTTTATCTATTATATTCTTTGGGTCTACAATTAACATTAGAGGCTTTCTTCAGTATCTCAGTTATGATTAATAATAAGACATATCTAATTACTTAAAGTCTTCACAAGAAGCTTTAATAAAAACTATTGTTCATTTGTTCAAACTAGTGAACAAATGAATTTTTAATTTATGTGACCTCCTTTAGTTAGTTATTCCCCTGTAACTACTTTAGATAGTTACTTTCCAATAGAGTTTTTTTATTTTTGTGACCTCCTTCAGGTTATTACTTTTTTGTAATTTCTTTATACAGCTTTTCTTTTACAAGATTATTCAGCCACGCAGAATTCATTAAAGAATGAAACACTTGACTTGGCATTCTGTGTATCAATTTGATAATTTACTGTAAAACCATGTGAATTATCTTTGACTTGCTTTCTTTAACAAATTTTTAGAGGTACAACTTGATTCAAAACTTACTCGAAATTATTTAAACGTGACAAAAATCTATACATCGTATACCACCTATCAGAGTATCTCAGTCTATTGATATTCCTTTGTCAAATATTTTACACCGAATGTTTGTCTCAATTTATATTGAGAAATTTTAGAGGGAAGTTCCTCTAAAATTTGTTTAAGGAGGCAAGACAACGGTAATCTAAAATGTTTTATGTTAAATTATATGTTTATGCTTCATATGTTTATGTTATCAAAGGAATGAAGTATTTTATCCAGCAAAGCATTTTAGATCATCGGCCATTCCACAATTGCTGATGATCATGACGGAATGGCAATTGTGATCATCAGCCATTCCACAATTGCTGATTATCATTGCGGAATGACAATTGTGATCATCAGCCATTCCACAATTGCCGATGATCATTACGGAATGGAATTGTGATGATCGGCCATTCCATAATGCCAATGATCATTACGGAATGCAATTGTGATGATCGGCCATTCCATAATTGCCAATGATCATTACGGAATGGCAATTGTGATGATCGGCCATCCATAATTGCCATGATCATTACGCCAATAATTGCCAATGATCATTACGGAATGGCAATTGTGATGATCGGCCATTCCATAATTGCCAATGATCATTACGGAATGGCAATTGTGATGATCGGCCATTCCATAATTGCCAATGATCATTACGGAATGGCAATTGTGATGATCGGCCATTCCATAATTGCCAATATCATACGGAATGGCAATTGTGATGATCGGCCATTCCATAATTGCCAATGATCATTACGGAATGGCAATTGTGATCATCGGCCATTCCACAATCAGACCACTGGGATATGACCACAGGGATAATAAACATGAATACCTGTGATGTTCCTGCAGGAGTAAGGACTTTGTCCGAAAGTGGTGAGTCGATGAAGTCAAAGTTTCCTTCATCAGGTCGCCTATGTTTGCCTCCAGATGAGCTTACGCCGATGATTTCGTATTTGTCTTCCTTCTTATTGACGTCTTTCTTGTAATGACTATAAAATATATATCAAAATTATCAACTCTAAGTTTATTATTTTTGTCAAAATGAGCATTATTTTTTACAAATTAACATTGGTATTAACATTTTTTGGGAAAGTTAAAGTATGTAAAGGTGTAATTATATAATTATTTTAAAATTTTTGAAAAAGTTTTAATTTTAAAATAATGTAATACCATTACGAAATTTTGAATTTAACCCTGACACCTACCACTTGAAGAGCTACGATTCCACTACAGAGTGATGGGTTCTAAAACACCTTATGATTCTTTTCAACATAATTATATTTTTGTTAATTATCTTTTATTTTTCGTAACTCTCGGAAAAGTTATCAAAACCAAGCTGTTGATTTGTTAAGTATAACCGTCTTACCTTTGTTAAGACGTCCTACCTGTAAACGAAGGAGTCCGGATAAGGTTTGAGCTATCGATGTATTCAAAATAACTAGATATACTACCTATAAGCGGAAGACAACTGATCAGAATTGAGCCGTAGATTGCTCAGTATAACTAGATATACTACCTATAAGCGGAAGACAACTGATCAGAATTGAGCCGTAGATTTGCTCAGTATAACTAGATATACTACCTATAAGTGGAAGACAACTGATCAGAATTGAGCCGTAGATTTGCTCTGTATAACTAGATATACTACCTATAAGCGGAAGACAACTGATCAGAATGAGCGTTAGATTTGCTCAGTATAACTAGATATACTACCTATAGCGGAAGACAACTGATCAGAATTGAGCCGTAGATTGCTCAGTATAACTAGATATACTACCTATAAGTGGAAGACAACTGATCAGATTTGAGCCGTAGATTTGCTCAGTATGACTAGATATAATACCTATAAGCGAAAGACTCCAGATCCAAATTGAGCAGTTGGGTTGTTTATTATAACCAGACATCTTACCTATAAGCGGATGACTCCGGATGGATGTTCTTCTGAGTGGGCAGCCCTAGATCACCAGGTCCAAGATGTACTTCTGGCCTTTTTACTCCTAAATTCCCAGAATCCCTCACCTCAACTTCTTTAGATAAACGGGTGTCTTTCTTCTGGATATACTGATCCTTTTTAGAGGACAGTCTTTGATCAGCTTTTGCCTCCTAAAACAGAAATATGCGGGGGAAAATCAGCATTTTTTAATTAAATAAATTTTATTTCTTCATTTAGGTTTTTATTTCTCGTTTAGGTTCTTAAAGAAGAAGTGATTAATGGGTACACTAAGAAAAATATATTTACCAATACAGCCTTCTCGACAGCGTCAGGATGGCCCTTGTAGTATCCTGTAGAACCTTCCTCTCTTATTTCTACAACTGGATGGACATCTGCAAGAATAACCATTTTTTAAATTATTTAATATTAGTTTATTTATTCACGAGTTAATAATTAATACCAAATAATAGTATTATTTGGTTGGATAATAATAACATTGGAAACCATAATGTTATTAATATTAGTACCCCCCCCCCGCCAGTTCACTTGCATAACATTAAAGGCGTCATCATCAAGGCAACTAACAATTAACATTTATAATCCAAAAGCCGGACTTAAAAGGATGAGTAAGACTCACCGAGCTATTACCATATTGGAAAAGAAAATAGTTTTATGTATTTCTAACTTTCTAAATGAATCTAAAACAGAATTTATTTGAGTAGTACATAGGGTAAATGGGAGTAGAGTCATCCGTGGTGTAGTGGTTAAGGTACACGGCCAATACACAGAATGAATAGACTTTAGTCATGGGTTCAATTCCAGCACGGGCCTCTAGGATTTTTATGAGAGAGATAAAAATTCTACGTACCACGTCCTTCAAAAGGGACGTAAAGCCGGTGGTCTCGAGCCTGTGCGTTGTCAGGTACTCGTTAAAGATTCCCTACCCTAAATGAAACTGGGTATAGGTAAAATTTAGGACCCTTATTGTAGATTCATTATAATACTATAGAGTGTCTGCCTTGTAGTTTAAAGTGTATGGAGGTTTAGTTTAACAGTGAGAAAGATAGGTAAAAACTTGAATTTTAGAAAAATTCACTTTTTTCAGCATTATATGTCGGTCATTAAGTCATCACATATTAGAGCTGTGCTGACTTCTTTCTCTAGAACAACTTTATATTACCTGCAGTTTAACAAAATATGCATGATTTTTAAGTCTGCCTAATTCTTAAACATGTTAATATGGTAAAACATGACATTTTAAAGTTTTTGTGCGTTTTTGGACAAAACTGTATGCTTTTGGATGTTTTTTCGGTAATCATTCAACATTTGTACCTCCGGTTTTACTGGACCGATTTTGATGGTTAAAAAATGGATTTATCACAAATTTAATAAAATTTAAAAAACAACCCTTTAATTTTTTTGATAAAACTAATAGGAACACCGTTATTGGGCGAAAACAGAATTTGGTGTAATTTTTCGGATTTTAAAGGTGCCCCGGGGCTAAAATTCCCTTATCTGAAACGGCAGACCACCTGATTCATTATCAGGCAGCAAGAATAAGTCGATATAGTGGGTTAAACCTTTGGGGCTAGACGGTCACGTTTTTTGCGTCTTATAATCTTGGACTTATAATCAGGGAGCTTAAAAAATGTTTGACTGAAATAGAGTTTCTACAGGTTTATAATGGACTTGTCAAGTCAAAGTTGTACGGGGTTGAAGCTTTGGGGCAATGTTATTATTATTATTATTATTAAAGATTGGGGTTGGAGTCGAGGATAGACCCCATTTGCACTGCGACTGGAAGTCCATTGTACAATCCCCTCAATTGGTCCAGGTAAGAATAATCTTTTTCCCCGGACTAGGTTTAGGATCTTTTTGACCAGTGATTCATTGGTAGAGTCAAACTTAGTGAGAGTGCTGCTACCAAAGTTGGTGAACCTTTGAAAGGCTAGGGCTTCACATCTCAGAAGTATGTGAGATGCAGTTTCGGTTTCCGATTCACAAAGCCCACACACTGGATTATCTTTAAAGATACCAATGTTCCTCAGAGTGTTCCTTGTCCAATGTGTCCCTAGTGCGCGTAAATAGTTCATGTCATTAATGAGGACTTACTGTGTTGAGGCTGATAGTTGTTACTGTAATGAACATCGTGGTGATAGTGTCTGATCTGATCACTGGTTGATCTGTGGTCTTGATCTGCAGAAGATCTGGCAGGTCTGAAGGAACTGGATTTGGAACTGCTAACTGACATAGAGACACTCTTACTTTCCTTAATACCTGAAAAAATAATTAGATTGAGTATTATAGTATATAGTAGTATATTATTATAGTATATAGTAGTATATAGATAGAGTAGTATATTATTATAGTATGTTTAGACCGAGGTTAGTATAGTTTGTTCGATTATCCTTATTGTGTATGAAGATGCAGGCCATCCGGTGGTGACCGCGTCAATGTAGATGAAGAAGCCGACGTTTCGCTTCCACTGTGGGAGGCATCTTCAGGGATGTAGGACGTCATGGAGAGAAACACAATGCTTTACAAAACTGAACTCTTTTGTAGAGCATTCCATGATGTCCTACATCCCTGAATATGCCTCCCATGGTGGAAGCGAAACGGGATTGGGTTCAAATCCGTTTTAGAGGTCCTCTACTACAAAAAAAACGTTTTGCGATATATATATATATATATATATATATATATATATATATATATATATATATATAATATATATATATATATTATATATATATATATATATATATATGTATATTGTGTGTGTGTGTGTGTGTGTGTGTGTGTGTGTGTGTGATTGCATTTCTAGCGGATTTTTGTAAACAAGCTATTTCTCGAACGGATTAATATTTATAATTGAACTTGGTACAAAAGCAATATTGGGGAGGACTCTATTGAAAACCATGTTGTTGCGCTGTCATCAAGCCGGTTTGATGTTTGAAATTTCAAAAAAATCGGCAAATTTTCAAAAATTTGCCGTAAATACATGCATAAAGACATAAAAAAGGTCTTTATGTATGTATTTTGGGGCGCCGAATCAAATAAACCTGGTCAGAAGTCGATACGATCACTTTAAGTGATTTCTTTGAGTGACCAATAAGTCAAAACAACGGTGGAAATTTACATCAAGACCAAAATAACGGTGGATTAAAAAAAGTTTCGAGTAGGGTATCGTTTTCTGTTTTATGGGGTTCAAAATCCAATGAAACCTGTCCGGGGTGATACGACAACTCAAAGCTAGGGTCCCCAGGTTCGAATCTTAGTACTTAGGCTTTATTTTTTTTGTCTTATTTACAGTATTTATGAGTATAACTTTAAAATAATTTTGGTGCGTAGGTCCGCAAGCCGAGGGAATTTTTTTAGAAATGCGTGCTTTCTTGCTACTTAATCAAAGTTTCGGTATATATTTAATAAATTGGACAGTAGCGTCACAACTTATTTGATTTTTTCAAATTTTCAAAAATTTGCTAAAAATGCGCTAAAAATTAAATAAATAAATCTTTAAAATACAATAAATGCACAAAAGTTACATCGTCACTTAATACTATTTAAAATAAAAAGCCCTCAACAAATAGATTGGTTTAATGTCTTAAATCAAATCTGCGCTCCTAATCAAATTTTATTTCTTTAAATTCTGAAATAGAGTACAAGGGATTTTGAAGCAATATTACTTTAATATTCTTTTTAAAATCATTTTCATTTAATATTTTAATTTTTCTAGGCAGTGCATTGTATAATTTAAGTCTAGCCTTAAATTATACAATTTAAGGCTACTGAGTTTACTTAGCTGTCTTTGTTAGTCTATACCTTTCTACAGAGTATTGACCTAGTATTAGTAAAACTGAGCTTTAAATGAGTGCAGTGTATAATCTGTGGGATAAATATGCGCATTTTTTTGTTGAAAAATTCGAAAAAAATTTAATAAAAAGTTGTGACACTGCTTTTTAGGTTAATTAATATTTATTGAAAACCTATGCAATAATTGGATTGGTAAGAAAGAAAGCGCAAATTTAAAAAAAAATTCGTCCTGCTGGCGGAGCTCCGTGCCTGACTTTTGTGTCTAGAGTTAGTAATGAGGGAGAAGTGATAAATCGTCAAGCAAGTTAGCTACGACCTTAGAATAATACTAAAATAGAAGGAGCACAGGACCGTAAAAACAATGTAATTCTACTGATAACACGAAAGCCGGTTGACTAGTGGTCTAAAGTAGGGGAACCACCCTAACAACAAAACGTTATTTTAAATATGTGTCATAAATATCCATTAATGAAGAAAGATCGTAAAGAACAAATATAATAACTTAAAACACCCACTGAGTATTTAATAAAACTGGTCTTAGATGGCAAAAGGGTAGCGGAATACAAGAATCTACATTTAGTCGACGAGGACTACTTTTAATAAAATTTTAATTAAAAACGTTAAACTACGATTTAAAATGCTTGAAATATTGTAATGCACCGATATTTATATTAGTATTTTATGAATAATCAATCATTAGTTAATAATAGAACACAATAATTCAGCAACCGGAAGTATTGCCAACTTTTGTTTTTAGAAAATTGTATATTGTTAGGGTGGCGACATTACTTAAGACCACAAGTGAACCGCCTTTCGTGTTATCAGTAGTGCTCCTTCTATACATAATATTATTCAAAGGCTAGGACGGTGGGCATCTTTGCTTACATATTAGGATAGACAATAGATTTCTACTTTATATGAGTCTATGTGTATGTATGTGGTATATGTCTAAGGATAAAAGTGTCTGGACTAAAGTAACATACAAACCAAGTAGGGAAACAAACACGATTTCTGTCAGATCTGGTATGTAGTTCACATTTTGTCCACCAGGGAGTTGGATCAAATTTTCCTATGGGCGCGGCCATTTTGTTTTACCCTTGTAAATGTAAACAAACTATTTACGGTACTAAAAATGTTATTGTTGCATTTATTTGTACATTTTAATATAAAATGTTAATAATTTGTGTAAGAAATACGTTTTGTCACATCCAATAGAGGTTTAAGTGCGAATCTTTAAATACTAGTTTTGTTTAAATTACTTAAAACGAGCGGCTAGTTAAAGTTTTTTTGTCGGGTGTGCTACTTAACTTAGAATATTTTTGTGAGTGTTATTTGTTTTTTCCCCTTCAAATATTACTTTTAATTAGTAATTTAACAACTTTATTGTAACAATTAAATTATTGTAACAATTATTTAACAGAATTTAATACAAAATCATCAAACTATCATGTACATATTAAAGTACGAAAACACGATAAAAAATGAAACTCACCTAATGTTATCAGGGTTGCCAACAAAACTAAGTACTTGAAGAAGGGTTCAATAAGGTTACTCAAAGCCCCCGAGAGCCCCAAAATGATGTTTCAGGCCTTTTAATGTATTGCGAAAGGCTATGCCCTCTCTAGTATATAATATAAACATATTATATACTAAACATAGTATATAATATAAACATATTATATACTAAACATAGTATTTAATAAACATATTATACACTAAACATAGTATATTATATAAACATATTATATACTAAACATAGTATAGTATATTATATATACTATACTATTATATCTAGTATAGTATATAAACAACGTGGAGGAAGCTGAAAACAATTGATTTGTTATAACCTTAACTCACTCTTGTAAAAGGTTTAGATGAGGTTACATAGAGCTTCTGAGAGCTCCATATTGATGTTTCAAGCCTGTCAATGTATTGAGATAGGCTATGCCCCCTCTAGTATATATATATCTCTATGTTTATGCCAAGGATCTTGAATAATGGGGATGACGCATTAAAGAAACATTTCTGACCCCATGGAAGTTTTATGAGATAGAGAAATAGGAGCAAACGTACCTTCCCCATGATTATAACGAAAAAAAGGCGCCAAACGCAGGTTACGTAGCAAGGTTGTCGAGCTTGCTTCTCAACTTTCTTCTGTGCTTCTCGTGATTGTTACATTTGTGGTGCTTTTTACGTAATTTGTGCTTATTTAATTTTAAATTTTGGATTATACTTTGCCTCTTCAGTGATTATAATTTAAGCGTGTTTTGTTATAATCTTCTCAAGCAATAAACAATGGGAAACCATTGAGAGGAAAGTTTTCCTCTAAAATTTAAGACCACCGCTGTTATAAAAATTGTAAGCATGCGCAGTTTGTACCAAGCATGTGCAGTTGGTTTTGACGTGTGTTTCGTGTTGAATTCTCTCAATTTTTTGGTTTTTGATGGGGTTACTTTTTTGTATGGCAAATCGACTTAGTGCGTCATCCTCTTTATTCAAGATCGTTGGGTTATAGTAATGTTAGGAAAATAAATGCCTTATCATAGCCCTTATCACCAATCAGTGCTGCCAACTTTAAGAATTATCTACATCCGTGTGTTGTTACTTACTATGTTGTTGCTGCTTATTCGTTGCTTGAATCTTAACATATTCTTGCCCTGGTTTCGGCTGTGTAATTATTTCAGGATCTTTTGCTATGACAGGTACTAGCAGCAGTAGTGACAAACCTAGGGCACCACCTCGTAACCGCATCCTGTTAACATACAACATACTTATTATTATTATTAGAAGTATATAGAGTAAAGTCCACTGAACAAATCCAACATGGTGAGGTCATAAATCCAACATGGTAAGGTCCCAAATCTAACATGGTAAGGTCCCAAATCTAACATGGTAAGGTCCCAAATCTAACATGGTAAGGTCCCAAATGCAACATGGTAAGGTCCCTAATCCAACATGGTAAGGTCCCAAATCTAACATGGTTAGGTCCCAAATCCAACATGGTATGGTCCCTAATCCAACATGGTAAGGTCCCAAATCAACATGGTAAGGTCCCAAATCCAACATGGTAAGGTCCCAAATCCAACATGGTAAGGTCTCAAATCCAACATGGTAAGGTCCCAAATCCAACATGGTAAGGTCCCAAATCCAACATGGTAAGGTCCCAAATCCAACATGGTAAGGTCCTAAATACAACATGGCAAGGTCCCAAATCGATAAAAAACTTGGCATAATATGTTAAATATTTATTTATTCATGGAGTTAAACACTTAA
Organism: Microvelia longipes; assembly: GCA_018340805.1. Lineage (NCBI taxonomy): Eukaryota > Metazoa > Arthropoda > Insecta > Hemiptera > Veliidae > Microvelia > Microvelia longipes. Next base: position 5,362,194 of record JACMZG010000032.1, on the reverse strand, counting down.
ACACAATTCTTTTAAAGACAAATCTTAAAATTAAAACAAAAACAATCAAAAATAAAACTAGAAGATACTGTGATAACAGACCTAAACACCTATTATATCCTTTATCTATGCTACACACAATCAAACGCACATACAACCTTAGAATAATACTATATATAGAAGTAGCATAACTGATAACATCAAAGCAGGGGGTAACGACGCAACATCGACACATGATTTGGTTAAAGTGTCGAGGTTATGAAGTGTCGATACAACGTAAAATCCTGCCACGAAAAGTGTCGACGTTATGAAGTGTCGAGACATCGTCGTGTCGAGACTACGATGTGGTACCAAAGCAGGTTCACTGGTGGTCTTAAGTAATGCTGCCAACCTTTCAATATACAATTTTCTTAAAACAACGTTGGCAATACTTCCGGTTGCTAGGTTATTAAGTTATATTTTTAATTAATGCTCGATTATTCGATAAATACTAATATAAATATTGGTGTGTTTTTGAAGCATTTTTAATTGTGTTTGAGAATTATTAATAAAAAATGTGCTAAAAATAGTTCTTGACAACTAAATGTAGATTCTCGTACTCCGTTAATCATTTTGCTACCTGAGACCGATTTTATTAAATAATCAGCTAGGTTTTAAGTCATTATACTTGTTTTCGCTAATTTTCGTTATTAATAGATATTTACGATACATTTAGTACGTTCACACACACTCTAGATCCGCGGATCGTATAGAATACATATACAATACGGTCAACTAACTTCACGGTTCTTGTAGCGTATTTGTTTAGTCGATCGAGTGATAACTGATCCCGCCAAAACATGGTGTCTTGTATAGTGAACCTTCACTTTTGGTTATAAGGAAGTTTAAAACAAAAAATATATTTAATTAAATTGTGATTTCTTTGCATAATAATAAAGTTACACTAAAAAAAAAATTCCAAAAGTTATTTGATCAAAAACGGTTTATAGAAGTGATATAAAGTGAAATAAAAGTTCGACGAGAAGGTTATCCGTTAAATACGATCGTCTCTAAAGGTACACACACAAAAAGACAGTATCGGGGGATCCATTTAGATTCCATCTCCCTAGTTCTAGCGTATGCGATCGGATCTCCTCCGCACGGTTCATACAGCTTAAATTACCGTATTGAGAGATCGTACTCTATACGATACGCGGATCTAAAGTGTGTGTGAACGTACTAATTTATAAAATAATGTTTTGTTGTTAGGGTGGAACCCTACTTAAGACAACCAGTAAACCGGCTTTCGCGTCATCAGTGGAATTACATTGTGTTTACGGTCCTATGATCCTTCTATATTATTTTAAGATTTTAAACTTTCAAACATAAAATGCACTGTATTTCCCATCTGTTTAAAACCGCTTTCGACAGGTAAAAAAAGTTTCACCTATAAGCCAATGTCGTATTAAGTAATGCTGTACTTGGAACAAGATGTCACATCTATTATTCTAACCTCCATGTAACATTTCTATTATAAACTCTATGTAACAAAGATTGTCCGACATTTTGAAATTAAAAGAAAGTCGAGATGTTTAAAAGGTCGCAGTGATGTCATGAGTTAAATTTATTCATATTTTTTATCTATTTGATTTTAATGCGGTGACTTGGCGCCACATTTGTTAGGCGCTAAATATTTTAACTTCTCCTTTATTATAACGTAAGTATTTAGGAAAAGTATTGCGTTTATAATCTGCCTCCGTGGCCGTGATCGTAAAGGCGTTCGATTTCGGCACCGGAGGTCCGGGGTTCGCAACCCGGGCTATGCTCTAAGATTTTATGAATAGTATTTGTATTAAAAATATTTCGGCAACTTTAATTAATTCTTAGAGTGTAGTAGATGCTACCACCTGAGGTGGTTCCCGCAGGGTGAATACCCTGATGGCCGAAGGCCCTAAAACGGGCATTTATTTATTTATTTATTGCGTTTATAAAATAAATTCAAATTCTGGCGTTTTGAAGACCTTCTGAGTAGTTTTCAAAAAGTTGTCTGTCAGCAAAAATAATGACAGCAAAAAAGTTTGAATAACTATAAAACGCGGATAAATGTTGGGATCAATTTGAGATTTAGTACTCATGTAGCCACGCATAAGACAAACATATGGGCTAAGTTTCATCTCATTATCAGCATTAGTTCAATTTTTATCAAACGACTTGTGTACGTTTTTTTTTAAAAATTGTAAAAAATAAAAAAAATAATCTAATTGAGTTTACATTAAGTAAAAGTATATACGCAATATAGCCGCCTCTGTGGCCGAGGTCGTTAAGGCGTTAGTCTTTACACTGACCCTTTGACACCCACGGAGGTCTGGGGTTCACATCCCAGGTTACGCTCTCAGTTTATAGAAGATTATTGTTTAGATAAATTATCGCCAACTTTAGAATTCACTTTGAGCGTAACGGTTGCTACTACCACCCGAGGTGGTTCCCGCAGGGGTTATCCCTGATGAGCCGCAAGGCTCTAAACGGGCATCATCATCATCATATACGCAATATAATTGTGCGAGAGACATCTAGGAAATGTAACAAGCAAAATGCAATGCTACATCTGGGAACTGTTCCATCATTTGACATTCATCATCATTCATGTCTCGACATAATGTCATGTCCCACTCTGTTTCGTTACGTCTAACTCATCAATCATGATGAGTCTTTGGCACCACTTTTCATCTGCCACGAAAATTACTACTGGTTGCTGGATCACAATTTATCAGCTTGAAACAGCCACTCTAAACATAGATCTAGAAGTTGCTGAGTCGACGTTGCCTAATAAATTGTGACCAGCAGTCTGCAATACATGGGTGCGTTGAGGGAGTAGCCTAATAAATTAATTTCTCGGGGAACCTAAACATTGGGATGTAAAAATTTAAGTAGGAACTAATGATTATACATATATACATATATTATATATATATATATATATATATATATATATATATATATATATAGGAAGATTAACAACATATATATAAATGTTAGGAGAAGTCCTAACCGTCATAAAGTTTATTTAGTGATAAAAATTCTCTAAAAGACACTTCATAAATCAGATAAAAAATTATGCCATTAAAATCAGTGTTGACATTGTAATTCTTTCAGAAAAAGTGAAAGGTTCTAAGTAATCTCGTACAAAACAAAGAATCTGATTTTAAGTTGGCATGACTGCAGTCAATTTGTAATGAAATAATGAAAAAGATAGAAATCGTGCCGAGTGTGACACATTGCTTTTAAACCGCTGTTAATTCAGTGTATTTTGTGACGCAAAACACAATAAAACCAACGGAAATTATATTCATTTATTTATTTTACGGAATTTCCAAGGAAGAATGGAATTATGAGGATATTAATGCAGTTAGGGCTCCTAACCAACTGATTTCGGAAATATACACACACAGATTATAATGTATTTTAACAATTGGCACAATATAATTGTGCGAGAGACACCTAGGAAATGTAACAGGCAAAATGCAATGCTACATTTGGGAACTGTTCCATCATTCGACATTCGTCATCATTGATGGCTCCATAGAGATATATACTAGAGGGCATAGCCTATCTTAATACATTGAGTGCCTGAAACATTTTTAGTGGGGCTCTCAGGGGCTCTGTGTAACCTCATTGAAACCTCCTCTAAGAGGGATTAAGTTATAATTAATCAATTGTTTTCGGCTTCCCGCAGATTGTTTGTGTGTGATTTGTATTTTAAACATTCTACTATATAATTTACTGTTTTTTTCTGTTTATTTGATATAATGATAATCGAATGTGGTCAGGTTACTTTTTTCGATGTTTCAAAATTCAACCAATAGGGCCCCTCTAGTAATATATCTCTAAGGATGGCTCGACGTAATGTCATGTCCCACTTTGTTTCGTTACGTCTAAGTCATCAGTGCGCCAACAGAGCCTGAACTCACTCTGACCTTCAATTAAATTCCAAAGAATATAATGTGAAGTATTTACCAGAGACGAGCGGTGCTCTCTTACCGCCATCATGCTTGAAAAGCAAACTATATATCATTTGATATTAGTATTAGTATTGACAGTAGTATCAAAATGATATGTTTTGCTTGTCATGCATGATGGCGGTAAGAGAGCACCGCAACATGACTTTTTACATAAGATAGTACAGATTAATAAAATTATAATTATTTACTCAAACATTAAGTAATAATTGTATAATTAATTAAAATTAATACCAATAGGAACACATTTCCAAGAAGCGACATATATAAGAAATAAATATTAGTATATAATAATGTATACGCAGATAGATAAAGTTAAGATAAAGTGAAACGATAACAATAAATACATATTTAGATAAAAACAATTAAAAGCAATCAATAAAAGTAATAGAGGGATTTAAGACTCACTGACAACGTAAACAATAACAAAAGAAACAGTTAGATATGCAGATAAATAAGTAAATAATATAAAAATTCCACAGAAAATAATTATTAAATATTAAAATTAGAATATATATGGATATTAATAGAACTTATACATTAAAATATATATATATATATATAATATATATATTATATATATATATATATATATTATTATACATATGTTACTTTGTACTAAGAGCGCCCTACTTGTGGTTCTGCCGTTAGGGGCTCTTAAAAAATAAATAAATAAATAATTTAAACGTAAAAGTAAGGTAAACAATGCATGATTTTCCGAAATTCCTGAAATTCAAACAGGTCTGCCAAAACTATTTACATCTCCTGAAATAACCACATTATCTAACGAAACAACTCAATTGTTTTATTTTGTTTAATTATAATTATTTATTTTGCTTAGCTAGGAAGGTTAGATTACCCCGGATGGTTATTTACACTTTTTCTGTTCGTAGACACATCTAATCTTAAGTTTACTCTACTTTATCCTAGATTACTCCAAAGTAAAATAATTCTGGCGCGGTGGTCCGCATGTCGAGAGGATGCGTGTTTCCGTGCTTAACAACCCATTTCTTGCTTGAGGTTCTGGTTTATGCTTTATAACCTAAGCAGTTACTCATTTGTCAAGTAATGCTCGTAACTCATTTTGTCTGTAATTTTCAAAGGACATGCGCGTAATTATCCAGTTGGTTATACACAACAATGCCTGTACAATTAGCAGTACGCACCATTATTTGCACTAGTTTAAAGCTTAGTTACTTATCTTTAAGCTTAGTCAGTTATCTTTAAAGGTTTTAGCGCATTTCCTTTGAAAAATACAGACAAAGTGAGTTACGAGCAGTGCTTGACAATTGTATAACTGCTTAGGTTCTAAAGCATGAACCGGAACCTTAAGCACGAAATTGGTTGTTAAGCACGGAAATACGCATCCAAATGAAATTCGCCCGACTGCAGACCACCGCGCCAGAATTATATAGTAGTTATAAACTTAAATTATGTAAGAAAAATCGGGTACGGGGTACCTCGGAACTTTTCCTCATTACATCGGATTCGCTACGCTCATCCTCCTTGCTTAGTTACTGTTTAATTTCCTTCGAATATATATATATATATATATATATATATATATATATATATATATATATATAATATATATATATATATATATAAAGTCTCGCAAAAGCTATTTTTTCGTCATAAGGGACCTCTGCTGAAACGGATTTCTGTCGTGGTCCGAGGTTCGACTTCGAACCTCACGCTTATCCTATTAGCGAAATTTTTCCCGAAGGAAATTCGCTAAAAGTTGAGTGTAAAGAAGAATAGTGCAGAGTAGAGTAGCGTACTCCAGTTCATGTGACGAACAAACCTAACAAGTTGGACAGAGGGAGCGCTTTCGTTCTGAGTTCGCATGGCTTTAATATTTTTCTTATGAAGCGGGAAATCGAGCGAGCAGTGATTACAAACACGCGGTATTGGAATGCGGTTAATTGCACTATTTGTGACACTCTGGGTTTTACTGTAACGGCAAGAAATTGTTACAGATTTGTATAGCTTATATACTCAAGGACACATCTCACGGCTTGTTGGGTAAAGGGTGTAATTAAATACCTTATGACTTGTTTACGTCATTAAATATTAATAAAAAATAAATATTACAATTAATATAATTTAAGAGAAGGTTGTGTCGTATAGGTTGGTAATAAAAACGACGATTCGTGTGACGTTTCGGCTATAAAGCCATTATCAAACCTAAAAATAAATATATTAAAAATTAATTAGACAAATGATACAATAAAGATTGTTATATAAAAAACCTACAACAATACATAATTAATTTAATCAAGACTAACTCGCTACTGATACCAAAAGGTAAAGTAAAATATAAACCAAGAAGGGAAACTCCTATACTAACCTGTGTAAAAAAAATCAGACATGCGTGATCAGCTGATAGCTGGCTCAAAAATAAAAAAATAGCTAAATTTGGAATAACTGCGCATGCGCCTCTTAGAATTTACGTTTTTTTTATTTATTTTTATTGGCAACCCTGATAACATTAGATGAGTATAACTTTTAATCGTGTTTTCTTTTCTTACTTTAATATGCACGTGATAGTTCAATGATTTTGTATTAAATTCTGTGAAATAATTGTTAAAATAAATTAGTTAAAGAAAAAGAGAAACTATAGTAGAGGTAAAGTACATGTTTTTATTAAAATTTTGAAGAACATGCAGACGGCAATATATTGCCTTAAATATAACTTAAAATCACGATTGCTTTTATTATATTCAAAAATGTTTGGTTAAAGTTGTAAAATTACTAATTACAATTAAAATTTGAAAGGGGAAAAACAAATATCAGTCGCAAAAATGTACTAAGTTAAGTAATACACTCGAAAAAAAAGTTTCATTAGCAGCTTGTTTTAAATAATTTAAACAAAGCTAGTATTTAAAGATTGGCACTTAAACCTCTATTAGATGTGACAAAACGTATTTCTAACACAAATTATTAACATTTTATACTAAATTGTACAAATAAATGCAATAAAAACAAAAATTTAAAAACTGTAAATAGTTTGTTTACATTTACGCCCATAGGAAAATTTGAGGCAACTCCCTGGTGGAGAAAATGTGAACTACATGCCAGGTCTGACAGAAATCGTGTTTGTTTCCCTACTTGGTTTATATATTACTTTACCAAAAGGGGAGGTTTCATTTACTACCTGGACTGTAGCAAGAAGCAGAAATCGTTCCACGACCGTGTATCTGTGAAATAGAGGGACTCGGACAACAATAAAGTTTAAAAGTATAAGAGAAGCCTGAAGTTGAGGAGTTTTTCATTCTCAATTTCTAACAAGGAAATACTTCAGTCTTAGTTTTTCTTTTATTTTTAATATCTCTGACGCGATATGTTTATAACCTGACGATAAAAAGGTTGCGGTAGTGTTATCAATGTCCAACGTAAAAAGGGTTGACAACAGTTTTAGCAAATTCCCTCTAAATCTACGCTAAAGCGGTGGATAGCATGGCTATCCACTGGCTAATTGTGGAGTGTGTCAACAATTTTTTCAGAGGTTTCTTATTACGAAAAAATAGTTTTGAAAGATATACATACATATACATACATACATACATACATACACACACACACACACACACACACACACACACACACACACACACACACACACACACACACACACACACACACACATATATAATATATATATATATATATATATATATATATTATATATATACATATATATATATATACATATAACATATGTGTGTGTCTGTGAGCGTGTGGGTACGTATGTATATAAAACCTTTAAGAGTTATCGATCACCATCATATGCAAATGTAGAACTTGTACATACACAAATACAGCAGCCTATGAAGCCAGGGCTGCCAATTAATCATCGTTTATGCAGCAGTCTATGTAGCCAGGGCTGCCAATTAATTGTTTATATCCAAATTAATTGTTATTATGCAGCAGCCTATGTAGACAGGGCTGCCAATAATTGTATTTATGCAGCGCCTATGAAGCTGCCAATTAATTGTTATTTATGCAGCAGCCATGTAACAGGGCTGCCAATTAATTGTATTTATGCAGCAGCCTATGTAGACAGGGCTGCCAATTAATTGTATTTATGCAGCAGCCTATGAAGCCAGGGCTGCCAATTAATTGTTATTTATGCAGCAGCCTATGTAGACAGGGCTGCCAATTAATTGTATTTATGCAGCAGCCTATTGCTAATTAATTGTTATTTATGCAGCCTATGCAGGGCTAATGATTTAGCAGCAGGGCTGCCAATTGTTTATGCAGCAGTATGTAGCCAGGGCTGCCAATTGATTGTTATTTATGCAGCAGCCCAGGGCACAGCAGCCTATGTAGCCAGGGCTGCCAATTGATTATTGTTTATGCAGCAGCCTATATAGCCATGGCTGCCAATTAATGACAGTTTATTTAGTTACCTTGTGGACACACTGTAACCTCTAGCAGTACACCCAGGTCACATTAAGGGACGTAGAACTGGTTTAACAGCAACAAACCAGCCGACCTTGAGTGTCCGCCAGTTTATGTAGAAATTTCCATTTCATTATTTCTAAATATGTGATAGTTACTTGTTATGCCCCAGACTTTGAGATTACCTTTTACTATTACTTTATAACCTTCTTAATAAGCAAAACAAAGGGAAACCATCGGGAGGTAATTTTGCCTCTAAATTTAGGACCTGCGCAGTTAATATAATGAATTTAAGCATACGCTTGCAATTTTTGTTTGTTTTGGCCACGTTTTCGCCGACTGGAATGAAAGTATTTATTTTAACGTTACAAAACGTTGCTGTTAATTACTTTGAGTCGAATCATCCAACTAAGCAGGGTTTGAATAAAGACTTATTTGGTTTGTATTGTCTTTCCGTAAGTTCAGGAGTTGGCCTAAGCTTGCTTTAAATGATGCTTTAATGAGATAGAATAAAGCCTGGAGCTGTAAACTTGTTGCTTTAGTAGGATAATAGTACGACACACGGCTAAAATCAGTTGACAGCGCAGGAAAATAGTTTTGAGGAACCACAATACTACTTTTTAAAATTATTTCAAAAGTAGTCCTCGTCAACTTAATGTAGATTCTCTTATTTTGCAACCCTTTTGTTATTTAAGACCGATTTTATTAAATACTTGGCAGTATACTAAGAGATATTATTTCTAGAGAGGCCTGCATAAACGTCGTCTGTATTTTCTTCAAAATCTTAATGTTAAAGTCCGAAAACTCACTTAATGTAAAACTCACCTAATGTTTTTCAGGGTTGCCAATAAAATTAAGTAAAAAAACCTAAATCCGAAAAGGCGCATGCGCGCAGTTATTCTAATTTTAGCTATAGAGATATTATTACTAGAGAGGCCTTATAGATTAAATTTTGAAACATCGAAAAAATAACCTGAACCCCTTCGCTTATAAACATAATCAAATAATCAGTACAAAATTACAATAAGTTATATAGTATAACGTTAAAAATGCAAATCAAAACACAAACAATGTGCTGGAAGCCGAAATAAATTTATTAATTATAACCTTAACTCGCTCTTGAAGGAGGTTTCAATGAGGTTACACAGAGCCCCTGAGAGCCCCAAAAAGATGTTTAGGCGTCTTATTGTATTTAGATAGGCTATGCCCTCTCTAGTATATATCTCTATGATTTAAGCTATTTTTTATTTTTGAGCCAGCTATCAGCTGATCGGGCAGGTCTGAATTTTTTTGTGTGTCAGTATAGGAGTTTCCCTACTTGGTTTATATATTACTTTAGACGAGGGAAAGTTCTGAAGTACCCCGTATCCGATTTTTGGGATCTGTAGGTTCCGAAACGTAGATATTTGAGTTTTTTTTGCATACGCAATGCTTTCCTCGCCTTTTAGGAAAATGGGAAGAAAAGTTTATACTCCAATAAGATCAAAATCGATGTACAAATAATTTCAAAAATTACCAAGAAAACTGACTGAGTAATTAGCTGGTAATTATGTGCTAAAGTACTGTTAGCGGGAAGTCTTATGCTTCCTGGTATCTATGAGTAACGGTGAGCAGACCGCGGTGAGTGCGGTCCTTTCAAGGATCACCACTCTATCGCAGACCGGAACTTATGAAATTCAACTGTTTGACCTTCGATTTAAACACGACATTTCTCTATTATCAGATACATTGCTTATAGTGGCGCCAACATAATCCAAATTTGTTTTTACTTTTCCTCATTTATACCTATATAGGATATTTAAATATTTATAGGTGGATTCACCCGTGGTGTAGTGGTTAAGGTACGCGGCTAATACACAGAATGATAGGACTTTAGTCATAGGTTCAATCCCAGCTCGGGCCTCTAGAATTTTTATGAGAGGGATACATATTTTGGTGTACCACGTCCTTCAGAAGGGACGTAAAGCCGGTGGTCTCGAGCCTGTGTGTTGTCAGGTACTCGTTAAAGATCCCTTACCCTAAATGAAACTGGGTAAAGGCAACATTTAGGACCCTCATTATAGATTCATTATAATACTATAGTGTGTCTGCCTTGTAGTTACAAGTGTGTGGAGGTTTGGTTTAAAAGTGAGAGCACGTGTTGTTCCCAGTTTTCACTATACTATAATAGTCAGTGAAAATATGTATGATTGCTTGAAAAAGCATGAGAGGAACCATAGAAATTCACGGCTCTTCTGTCTAGATTAGATGAAATATACCTACACTTGAAATTAAAAGGAGTAGAACACTATCTTAGGGAGCTGGCAAAAAGGGCCCAACAACGTGGCCTACTTGCCTGGTAGTTACTACCACTCCCCCCATATTACTACTTACTACTACTACTACCGTAGGTATATGGGAAAAGTATTATATTTGCAAAAAAATCCGAAACCGGGATGAAACCGGAATTATCCGTTTCAGGCGTTTTAAAGGCCTCCTGATTTATTTTCTCAAAGTTTTCTTAAGGAAAATCTACGTACGAGATACATGTAGATAGTACAGTACATACATTATAAAATATTCATTCTAAGAAGTTCGTGTCGTCAATCCTGTTCTGATGTAACTTACTGTCAGGTTGGTGGAACTGGTAACTTGTTATTATAACTTGTTTTTAAATAACAAAGTGTTGTGGCGACCCTGTTTTTCGGTAAAGTTATAAGTAATATGGGTCAGAGTTTTGTTTTTCATTCGTTTGTAATATTTTCTCTATCATTCCATTAAAGGCCTGCTAAGGTGTTTTCAAAAAGTTGCCTGTCTGCATTTGAGTTTTTGTGTGTGTGTCTGTTATCATCGTAGCTACAAGAGTATTTATGCTAGAGACATAGAGATATATACTAGAGGAGGCATAGCCTATCTTAATACATTGAGAGGCTGAAATATTTTTAGTGGGGCTCTCAGGGGCTCTGTGTAACCTCATTGAAACCTCCTCCAAGAGGGAGTTAAGGTTATAATTAATCAATTGTTTTCGGCTTCCCGCAGATTGTTTGTGTTATGATTTGTATTTTAAACATTCTACTATATAATTTACTGTTTTTTTGTTCTATTTATTTGATGAAAATGATAATCGAATGTGGTTAGGTTACTTTTTCGATGTTTCAAAATTCAACCAATAGGGCCCCTCTAGTAATATATTTCTATGGCTAGAGAGGTGAAAATTAATACAAAAATCAGTCTACCGCTGTAGTTAAGCTATTTGGAAAATAATTTGTTTATGACGTCATTAACCCGCAATAATGACTCAGCAAAAATTTCGAAAAATTATAAATTCTATAGTTAATTCTATTTCAATATATGTAGAATCAATGTAAAATTTGATCGGAATGGTCCCCCAGACAGTGTTGTCACCAAATCGTTTCTTCGCGCCCTATTGAAATCCTTCCAGGCATGATCACTATATCCGAAGATAAGCCGTAGGCGTGGTAGGATAGAAAGTGAATCTCATAGAGATGGAAAGGAATCATAATCCCTCCAATATTATGATGTTACAATCTTACGTAACCTAACCTTAGAGAAGATATTTTAGAAGGTTACCTTTATATCCTGTTTCAATTTGTTGGCGTTGCAGTTCTGATTTTATAGCCTTCTATATCTTATAAAATTAAATTGAAGGACGTCAGCCGTTTTCTCAGAACAATGCTAGTATCTTATAGATATTATTTGTGCAGGAGCCCAAATTGGATGAATTTTGAAACATCGTTAAACCAAGGAGGATCTTAAATATTGAAGAGGATGACGCACTGTCGCCATATACAAAAAGTAAGTTTTGAAAAAAAAAAAAATTTATTTGTTGGTTTTGTACATTTTTATTGCACCACCCAGGTTCCGCACCCTAAATTTATAAGGGTCCGACCCAAAAAAAAATAGAATAAAAACAGCAAACGTATTAAAATAAAATGAACGTCTGGAGATAAAATCTTGTATGCACTTTGGGAGTAAAATGCAGTTTTCCCCCTCGCAATTACCGTCCTCGGCTTCGCCTCGGTAGTTAATAGTCATAATTCCCTCGGCTTTGCCTCGGCAGTTAAACACATAAATTTCTCGGCTTCGCCTTGGGGGTTAAATATTTTGGTTCCCTCGGCTTACGCCTTGGGAACCAACTAAATGCTCAGGGAAATAATAGCATTCTATACTCCCTTGGTGCATAAATAACTATTATATAACTTCAAACCTTTATATCTTGAATGTAAAGGGATGTAGGTAAACACTAACCACGACTAAAATTTTTGTTTTCTTAAGTACTTAAACTTTTATTTATAACTATTTTCGATTTTTTTAAAAGTGAAATAGTTTTTTTTTATAAATAATAATTTTAAAATGTTGCTAAGTACATATTGTGGAGCCCCGGAGTAAAACTCCAGACCGGTAGTTTTCTGACTCTACTCTATGGTCCTGTAAATCCTATGACTCAATTTTCATAAATCTTATGACGCAAAAGTGTCCATAGTGAACTAATGACAGTCCCTAATTCCCCTAAACCCATGTTCATTTAGGATTAGAGATGCTTTACGAGTACATGACATCACACAGGCTTAGGACCACGAGTTGAACGTCCCTTTCAATAGTGGCCACTCGTAAGGATTTTCGTCTCACGCATAAAAATCATTGAGACCCCTACTAGGGATCGAACCCAGGCAGTCTTTCTGATAGGTAGTACACATGATAACCATTTCACCACTGCGTCTCCTACATAGTAATAAGGGGGAGGGAGTGGTAGTAACTACTACCAACAACGTGGCAAGTAGGCCACGTTGTTGGGCCCTTTTTGCCAGCTCCCTAAGATAGTGTTCTACTCCTTTAATTTCAAGTCTAGGTTTATTACTGCGCTATGAACAGAAAAACCGTGAATTTCTATGGTTCCTCTCATGCTTTTTCAAGCAATCATACATATTTTCACTGACTCTTATAGTCTAGTGAAAACTGGGAACAACACGTGCCCTAGCTGTTAAACCAAACCTCCATACACTTTAAACTACAAGGCAGACACCCTATAGTATTATAATGAATCTACTATGAGGGTCCTAAATTTTGCCTATACCCAGTTTCATTTAGGATTTTCAACGAGTACCTGACAACGTACAGGCTCGAGACCACCGGCTTCACGTCCCTTCTGAAGGACGTGGCACGCAGAATTTTTATCCTTCTCATAAAAATCCCAGAGGCCCGTGCTGGGATTGAACCCATGACTAAATAAACTCGGAACTATTAAGCCCATTCATTCTGTGTATTGGCCGCGTACCTTAACCACTACACCACGGCGATTCCTACATTGTTAGTTGTCATAATTCAGTACATAAAGCGACACATCTTGACCGAGACTTTGACTAATAAATCGATCAATAGGTTCGATATTTTACGGTCAATAAAATAACTAAAAGCTCTATTATACTAAACCATGAATAATTTTCCATTCAGATTTACCCTACTAACTTATCACACAATAAATCTAGTATAATTCAGTCTACTAGCTATGATTAAACTTTTTATTATACTATTGTTCTTTCTGTATTAAGTTTTAACATTTATACAGACAATGGTTTTCTAAAGCAGTTCAAATTGTTTAACATCCAAGGGGCACTGCATGATTTATCGGTTGACATATATAAATAAATTTTAGAGTCATACATTTATGGTATCGTGTGTGTTAAGGTCAGATAATTGTATCTTTCATAAATGGACCAATAATAACTATAACCTTCGATTATGAAATTATTTATAATGAATAACCGGAAATTCTTTAATGTTGCAAATATTGGCTCAAATTATAAGTAGTAGATCATACAACTAGGCTGAACAGTGCGATCATACAACTCGGTTGAACAGTGCGATCATACAACTCGGTTGAACAGTGTGATCGTATAACATGGATGAGCGATGTGACAACTCGGCCTAATGTTGTGATCATGGCCTGCGGCTGATCAGTGTAAATATAGAACTTGGCTGAACAGTGTGATAATACAACTCGACTAAACATTGCAATCATAAAACAAATCTAAGTGAATTGGTTACAAAACCCGAATGAACAGTGCAATCACACAACCGACTGAACAGTGCGATCACGCAACTCGACTAAACAGTGCGATCACACCACTCGGCTGAATAATACGATCATTCAACTCGACTGAACAGTGCGATCGCACAACTCGACAGAACAGTGCGATCACACAACTCGACTAAACAGTGCGATCACACAACTCGACTGAACAGTGCGATCACACTACCCGGCTGAATAGTACGATCATTTAACTCGACTGAACAGTGCGATCGCACAACTCGACAGAACAGTGCGATCACACCACTCGACTGAACAGTGCGATCACACCACTCGACTGAACAGTGCGATCACACAACTCGACTGAACAGCTTGAGCTCAATACTAATCCTCTGATATAAAACTTACTAATATAAAGTTATTAAAAAGTCTTCCAAGTTCTTTAAACTTTACAAGTAATAAAAATATAATACGTATTATATAATGTACGGAACAAGTCACTACATAATTAGGACCCGGTCCCAAAAAAACAGGTTCTTGTCACCTCGGAACCCAACAAATAGCGGATATATGCGGGGTGTCCCAATTATAACGATGGGTCATTTCCTTCTGTATTTCATCCACCGACATAACCGTCCTCCCTCAAGGTCATAGACCAATTTTTATTTGATTTTGTAGCTCAATTATGATGTAAAATAAATATTTTTAAGAAAGAGATAACCATTCAGTCATCGTAAGCTATATATGTCGAAGAAAAATATAAAATACAGTTAGGTTTAGAGCAATCAACACTATATATAATAAAATTTGAATTATGTACTTAAAAGCTAATTGATTTTTTTCTAATAAAAAGTGACATTAAATGTTCTGTTGTCATTACAGCCATTATGATTACTGTACAGCCAGTCTTATAATTATTGTATATATGTCGAACGATAAAATGTGTAATATTGTTAAAATTTACACAACAAACACTGTAAAATAAAAGAATTTATTATAAGAAGCTTAAACAATAAATTTATCTGTTGACGTATAAAGTTAAAATTCACTCTTTTTTATTGTCATCTTTGTGTGTCATTTTATATATGTCAAACGATAAACATTGCATTATAGTTTAGTTTAGATCAATAATCTCTATACGTTTAAAACATTAGTTAAGTACTAATTGTATGTTTATTGTGTTTTCTCTCAATATACTTAATTAAATTTATTAATTGACATATAATCTATAACCAAATGCACTTTCTAATTGCTACAATAATATATCGCGATCTCGTCAATCTGCGATAAGTGTAATACAATTTAAAAGTCAAGTTATGACGTCATTAATCAATAACTTTTCCATGACTTTGACATATCTACTTTCTACTTTTAAATGCTTTAATTTAATATGCATAGTATATTTTCTTTTTTTTTATGAATCATTATAATTTTAACTGCTATATTAATAATACTTTTGGTATGTGTTCGGAAAAAATTACCTGTCACTCTTCCGGATTTGTATTTGAATTACGACTGTAAAGTAGCCGCCATTGTGAGACGCGATATATAGCCGCCATTTTGAGACGCAATATTATAAAGCTTAAATATTGTCTCCACCGTATTCAAGGATCTTAAATAAGGGGGATGACGCATTAAGCAACATTTCTGACCCCATGGAATTTGTATGAAATAAAGAAATAGGAGCAAACTTACCTCCTCCTGGGTTATAATGAAAAAAATTCGCCAAACGCAGGTTATGTAGCAAGGTTGTCGAGTAAGCTTCTCAACATCCTTCTGTGCTTCTCGTGATTGTTACATTTTAGGTGCTTTTTAAGTAATTTGTGCTTATTTCACTTTAAATTTTGGACTATACTTTGCCACTTCAGTGAGTGATAATTTAAGCGTGTTTTGTTATAACCTTCTCAAGCAATAAACAATGGGAAACCATTGAGAGGTAAGTTGGCCTCTAAAATTTAAGACCTGCGCTGTTATAAGAATTGTAAGCATGCGCAGTATGTACCAAGCATGTGCAGTTGGTTTTTGACGTGTGTTTCGTGTTAAGTTCTCTCCAATTTTTGGTTTCCGATGAGGTCACTTTTTGTATGGCAAATCGACTTAGTGCGTCATCCCTTTTATTCAAGATCCTTGACCGTATTAGATTACAAATAATAGGAGGATAAAACAGAGCTGTACTATATTACAGAAGCCTACATAGTTTGTCGCGGATTACTTATGTTATGTCTTTAATTTTGTGATAATATAAAATGAATATCTTGTAATTGACATCATAGATAAACAATATTAATATTGTTTTTTTGAGGTAGTAAGTAACTGAGCACTTTATTGGACCGTTTTTAGGATGAGAAGCCAATCATTATTGTTATAGGAGGTTATTTAGTACTTTTCACCTCCGAGTACAAAAATGAATGTAAAAAATACTCCTAGGACGTAAAAGTAATTCATATGTTGCCGCCATTACTGTAATGTAGCGTGTTCAAAAAACAATCTGTGTTAAACCTTCATGAGCTTTATTTAAAAACGTTCATTTTGTTTCTGTTTTGTTCGTAGACTAATTTTTTTTTTCGTTTTAAAAGGTTTCTAATTGACAATTTTGTGTGTTTATTTGTAAAGCTTTACATTTTGAGTAAAAGTGTGAAGCTATGGATGAATTTAATGACGGCGATAATATGGAGTTAATAATAATTGGACGTTTTTTTTCAATTAAGTATATAGCGCAGTTTAATGAGTGCTTTTTTTTTTTTTTTTTTAATGAGTGCTTTATTTAATGAGTGCACCTCAAAAAAAATAGTTGATGCCATCCGGCTGAGAATGTCTTTATGCCTTGGCAATTTTTCCTGACTCGCTTCGCTCGTCGGTAAATCTAATTGCCGTGATATAAAGACACACTTCTCAGCCTTATGGCATAAATAACTATTTTCTATGATGTACATCTTATATTAATGACGGAATGAAAATTCAAGAAGTTGGCAGCACTGATTGGTGATAAGGGCTATGATAAGGCCTTTATATTCCAAACATTACTATAACCATAGAGATATATACTAGAGGAGGCATAGGCTATCTCAATACATTAAGAGGCCTGAAACATCATTTTGGGGCTCTCTGGGGCTCTGTGTAACCTCATTGAAACCTCCTCCAAGAGTGAGCTAAGGTTATGATAAATTTTTTCGTCTTCCCACACAGTTTTGTGTTTTGATTTGTATTTAAAAACGTTCTTCCTAAATATGTTATTGTAATTTTGTACTGATTATTTGATTATATTTTTAGCTAAGGTGATCAGGTTACTTTGTCGACGTTTCAAAATTTAACATATAAGGCCCCTCTAGTAATAATATCTCTATGCTAGAGGGGGCATAGCCTATCGCAATACATTAAGAGGCCTAAAACATCGTTTTGGAGCACTCAAGGGCTCTGTGTAACCTCATTGAAACCTCTTCCAAGAGTGAGCTAAGCTTATGATAAATCAATTTTTTTCGTCTTCCCACACAGTTTTTGTTTTTTGATTTGTATTTTAAACGTTATACTACATAAGTTACTGTCATTTTGTTCTGTTTTTATATTTGATTATATTAATAGTCGAAGGTAGTCAGGTTATTTTTTCGGTGTTTCAAAATTCAACCAATAGGGCCCCTCTAGTAATATATCTCTGCATTTTTAACCATAGATATTTTATTACTAGAGAAGCCCTATAGGTTAAATTTTGAAACATATCAGAGAGATTTTTATGGAAGTCCTCAGAAATTCTTAAGGGATCCTTAAGGAAGTCTTTAGAAATACTTAAGGGATCTTACTCTTCAGAAACTTAAGGGATTCTTCTTAGAAATAAAGGGATTCTTAAGGAAGTCTTCAAGGATTCTTAAGGAAGTCTCAGAAATACTTAAGGATCCTTAAGGAAGTCTTCTGAAATACTTAAGGATTCTTAAGGAAGTCTTCAGAAATACTAAAGGGATTCTTAAGGAAGTCTTCAGAAATACTTAAGGAAGGAAATCTAAGGATCCTTAAGAAGTCTTCAGAAATACTTAAGGGATCTTAAGGAAGTCTCAGAAATACTAAAGGAAAGAAGTCTTCAAAATACTTAAGGATCCTTAAGGAAGTCTTCAGAAATACTTAAGGGATCCTTAAGGAAGTCTTCAGAAATACTTAAGGGATCCTTAAGGAAGTCCTCAGAAATACTTAAGGGATTCTTAAGGAAGTCTTCAGAAATACTTAAGTGATTTTTAAGGAAGTCCTCAGAAATATTTAAAGGATCCTTAAGGAAGTCTTCAGAAATACTTAAGGATCCTTAAGGAAGTCTTCAGAAATACTTAAGGGATTTTTAAGGAAGTCCTTTGAAATACTTAAGGGATTTTTAAGGAAGTCCTTAGAAATACTTAAGGGATCCTTAAGGAAGTCTTTAGAAATACTTAAGGGATCCCTAAGGAAGTCCTCAGAAATACTTAAGGGATTCTTAAGGAAGTCCTTAGAAATACTTAAGGGATCCTTAAGGAAGTCTTTAGAAATACTTAATGGATCCCTAAGGAAGTCCTCAGATATACTTAATGGATCCTTAAGGAAGTCTTCAGAAATACTCAAGGGGTTTTTAAGAAAGCCTTAAGAGGTATTTAAGTCTTAATGAAGCTTTAAGGGATCCTTAAGGAAGCCCTAAGAGTTTCATAAGGAATAAGCAGGTTAAGGAAACGCCTTGAAATAAGGGATTTAGTGGCTATCTATCTCAAACCGATAAGTGAATGCCTGAAGCTGACTCGTGGACTGATGAGAAAGGTCAGATTGATTAATCACTGATCACGAGTCGGTTTAAAGATCAGCGGACCGTCTGATTAGAAATGAAAGGGAACGCTAGAGAGGCTATCTATTGTTTTAACATCGAGATGACATTTTAATAAGGTTAGAATAATAGTCTCTAGTCGCCCTTTCGACTTTTCAATTTTGATTACAATTAAAGTCAAACAGTTACATAAAAAAAATGAAAATGTTATTGTACAATTGTCATGAATCATGTTTTACTGCAAGCCGATAGAGTTTATAAATATTATAAGTTATAAATAACTTATAAAAAGGCAGAAAATTGAGGGGGGGGAGTGGTAGTAACTACCAGGCAATTAAGCCACGTTGTTTGGCCTTTTTTGTCAGCTCCCTAAGATAGTGTTCTACTCCTTTTTATTTCAAGAGTAGGTATATTTTTTCATCTAATCTAGACAGAAGAGCCGTGGATTTCTATGGTTCCTCTCATGCTTTTTCAAGCAATCATACATATTTACACTGACTCTTATAGTCTAGTGAAAACTGGGAACAACACGTGCTCTCACTGTTAAACCAAACCTCCACACACTTTAAGCTACAAGCAGAAACAGTATAGTTTATAATGAATCAACTATGAGGGTTCTAATTTTTGCCTATACCCAGTTTCATTTAGGGTAAGGGATCTTTAACGAGTACCTGACAACGCACAGGCTCGAGACCACCGGCTTTACGTCCCTGAAGGACGTGGTTCGCAGAATTTTTATCCCTCTCATAAAAATCCTAGAGGCCCGTGCTGGGATTGAACCCATGACTAAAGTCCATTCTGTGTACTGGCTGCGTATCTTAACCACTACACCACGGGTGTCTCTTTCATTACGATTAGTATTTCTTCTTATTGAAATCAAATGTACTTCAAGAGGAGTAAAACTGAATTGTACGAGATCTCTCATTCCTCTCTTCTACAGAAGTGCATTCACAATCCTTACACTTCGCCTATTGTTATAGGCGTATATCTTTGACATAATATCAAACTTTTTTATTTCCTTATTCAGAAATCATAAGTTCTACATTCATGCTACGACCAATGCTTAAAATTAATCAATATATTAATTGTTAAAGAGAATCAAGAAATCAATTAGTGCAAATACTATTTAGCAACAGATTTGAATTAATTAATTGTTTCTTGATTTTGTTTATATGTTTTATTATTAAACAGTACGATTATTTTATTGGTTGACATATATAATTTACTGAAATGGTACATATTAGACTAGGATGATAGTAGGTGCGCCACGGAACACCCCTATCGCCACTTACCTTTCAAGGACTTCCCCCCTTAAGATTTATCTTCGCTACTTCAAGGACGCTATACTTTCACACCATATGACCTTTTCAACCTCTATATCGCTTTTTTGTTCTCTTCGCCTTTTACCTTCAAAAACCAATGACCGTAACTCCATATTACGCCACTTGGGTGGAGGATTCACTTTTTATTATTTCATCGCACTTCTTAATTCATCTGGAGCGATTAAATTTTCTTAATAAATTTGATAGTTTATTATTAGAGTTAAAACTTAGGAAAAAAATCAGTCTACAACTGAAGTTGTACCATTCGGAAAATAATTTATTTATGACGTCATTACCATGCAACAATGACTCATCGAAAATTTCAAAAGATCATAAAACGCAGAAAAATGGATTGGCAGGTGTGTAAATGATAGACCAAGAGCCCAGGGGTGTTTTGTTAATAAAAAGTGTAATGGCTGGAACCGGTCTCAATTTTTCGTAAATACCTTCCTGAACAAGGATCTGCAATTCTGCCGACTCGTATTGGATGGGTGTCCTAGGCAGAACGCACTTTAGGGGTCAAAGGTTCTGCCTGGGACACCCATCCGATAAGAGTCTGCAGAATTGCAGATCCTTGTTCAGGAAGGTATTTACGAAAAATTGAGACCGGTTCCAGCCATTACACTTTTTTATTAACAAAACACCCCTGGGCTCTTGGTCTATAAATAAATTTTTATTTTTCACCAAGGTTTATAAAATAAAACATAAATACAGAAGTAGACAGTTTAATAGTCAGCTTTAGGATTATCATCTTAAAACTAAACATTTGTATACCTTTGCTATTAATAATTGTATTGTATTCTATTTGTAATATAAATATACAAAAATTAAAACTAAGCCTATAAAATCTGTGTACAATATATCTATAATAGATTAAGCATTTCTAATGTGGCTATGTGTAAGACTAATATATGTGCCAAGTTTCATCTCATTATCAGCGTTAGTTCAAATTTTATCGAATGACTTGTGTACGTATTTTAAAAAATTGTAAAAAATCGGAAGATAATCAAATTGAGTTGAAATTTATTTATTTTATTTTTTTATTTATTAGCACATCAACGGGCTTAAGCCCTTTTTTCATCACTACATTTCAAAGAAAAATTGCACAAAAAATCTACAAAAGTGGAAAAGGAAAAAAAAAAATAATAAATACACTCCGACAAATATAAAACAATAAATAAAGAAATAAAAAAAAAAAGTAAAAGACCCTTTTTAAATGAAGTCAAATAAAATGAGAATATAACAAAAAGAAGATACAAAAAAATATCATTAAGAAAAAAAAAGTAAAAAATTTACTAAGTTAATAGAAAAAGTAGATTATATTTTTAAAATAGGTATACATTAATTGTCTGCCTCCGTGGCCGTGATCTAAAGGCGTTCGATTTCGGCACCGGAGGTCCGGGTTCGCAGCCCGGGCTATGCTCAAAGATTTTATGAATAGTATTTGTATTAAAATGATTTCGCCAACTTTAATTAATTCTTAGAGCAGTGGTTCCCAACCAGGGGTCCTGGGACCCTGGGGTCCCAAATGAGTTTTTAGGGGTCCGGGAGCAATTTTACAAACTATTACTGTAAAAGTAAAAAAAATATTTTTTTTCTTTTGTGTGTTTACTACAAAATAATTAAATAATTATTATTTATGAATTATTTATATACTGATTAGAGTTAGAATTTTTAATACTATCCATTCACTATAAGTATAAGTTATAAATTGTTACAACCTATCTTTGTGAGATTGGTTAAGTAATTGAATAGCAATAAAGACCAAACAAAGAAACAGGCTCAATCCAGAATGTAATCTGCGCCTAGCAATCAGTGAAGATTCCGCATTTTGAAAAATAATTAATGAGAGCAGCAACAAAAAGAGCCACTAATATTTTTAATAATATGTACCTATGTATGTTTGTTTAATAAACCTTAGTATTCTTATATCGTCTTTTTGTATTTACCTTGCCTTTATATATGATTAAAGGCAAGGTATTCATTATTATTTTTCCTAATTTATATATGATATAATAACATTTAATATAATATATATTATATATATTATATAATATATATATATACTATATATATATATAAATAATATATATATATAATATATATAATATATATATAATATATATTATATATATATATATATATATAATATATATATATTTATATATATATATATATATATAGCAAGGGGTCCGGAAAGTAGTTCAAATATTTTAGGGGTCCCAAGTATAAAAAAGGTTGGGAACCACTGTTAGAGTGTAGTTGATGCAACCCACTGAGTAGTTCCCGCAGGGTGAATACCCTGATGGGCCGAAAGGCCTAAAACGGGCATTTTATTTTTTATTTATTTTTTTATACATTAATTGATAAAATATAATAGGAAAAATTAAATAATACTGGAATGATAAATAAATAAGTAAATGTTAATAAATTTAGTACAAGTTTATACCTTTACACAATAAAGAAGTACACTGAGTTTTGTCTTAATATGACAAGTAAATCTATGGATTTTGTTGGATCATAAAATTTAAGCAGCATTGAGCGTAGTTAGTACTGTAAGGGTGACAGCTGAGAACGATACGGACGCATTTACTATCTGAGGACGAGCGAAACGAGTTCAAAAACATGTTGCGTAATACATTTGGCGAATTGTATTTTCTGATGACGAGCGAAGCAAGTCCGAAGCAGGGTGGATAAGCGTAGTGACTCTGATGAAATGAGGAAATGTTGCGAGGTACCCCGTACCCGATTTGTTTTTATTTCTAATGGTTTAAATAAATAAATAAACCATTTATTGCAGATGTACAAAAATAAATACAAAATAATGATGTTACCTTAAAACTCTTACTTATCTACAAATCGGTGTTAACCGTCGAAGTTGCTACTTTAATTTATTTTATCTATCAATAAATTATACATCTTCAGAATAAATTAACCATTATTTCTAATGGTTTGATGTATACTATTAAATCTTCCCTGAAATATAACTAAACAGTATTTGGTCAATTTTGACCAAATTTAGCGACAATGATCTTTACAGCACGTACTGTATACTGAATATGTTAATATTTATGTTAATAAATATTAACTAATAAATATATTTTATATATAATAAAATATAATATAATAATATAAATTAATAAATATAATTATTAAATATTAATAATTAATATGTAATATCTCTCTTATTATGAGAGATCTGTTATATTATTTATAGTTTTATTTAATATTATTAATTGTTAATAGTATTTAAATTACGTAAGTTTTTTAATTGTTTTCATTAATGTTAAAATAAAAGAAAAAATAAAATAACGAATTAAATGTAAATGTTTAATTTATTAATGTATTGTATTGTATATATATATATATATAACTTAAAATAACTTAAATAACTTACTTATCAAAATCTGCTATTTCGTACGGCTGTTATTGTTAACAAAGAAACCTAGAGCCCTTCTTAAACTTTTCAAATGTTCGGACGCATGTAGAATAAAATAAATAAGTAGTTGGAAGTATATCATTTGATACTACCGAGTTTTGTAAAACATGAATAGTTGACACACTATAATTATGCGAGAGACACTTAGGAAATGTAAGAAGCCATATACAATGCTACATCTGGGAACTGTTCCATCATTCGACATTCGTCATCATTGATGGCTCGACATAATGTTATGTCCCACTCTGTTCCGTAACGTCTAAAAGGCTCAGTCAGCGCCTGATGAGTTAGACGTAACGAACAGAGTGGACATGACATTATATCGTGCATTCAATGATGACGAACTGTTTCATCATTCGACATTCGGATAATGATACAGTTCTCAGATGTGGCGTTGCATTTTGCTCGTTACACTTCTAGGTGTCTCTCGCACAATTTATATTGTGTCAACTATTCATGTTTTGCAAAACTCGGTAGTATCAAATGATACCAAATGATATCAAATAAGTGCAGGCTCTGTCGGCGCCCTGATGAGTTAGACGTACGAAACGAGTGGGACATGACATTGTGTCGAGCCATCATGATGACGAATGTCGAATGATGGAACAGTTCCCAGATGTAGCATTGCATTTCCTAGGTGTCTCTCGCACAATTATATTGTGTCAACTATTCATGTTTTGCAAAACTCGGTAGTATCAAAATAATATGTTTTGCTTGCCATGCATGATGGCGGTAAGAGAGCACGCTCGTCTCTGGTAAACACTTCACATATATTCTCGGAATTAATGAAGGTCAGAGTGAGTTCAGGCTCTGTCGGCGCCTGATGAGTTAGACGTAACGAAAAGAGTGGGACATGACATTTTGTCGAGCCATCAATATGATGGCGAATGTCGAATGAAGGACAGTTCCAGATGTAGCATTACTTTGCTTGTTACATTTCCTAGGTGTCTCTCGCACAATTATATTGCAAAGTAGTGGATCTGGAAATAAAATCAAATACAGCCTTGGGTGCTATAATAAAAACGCGTCACTTGTGGTGGTGAAGGCGAAAGAAAAGTTCATCCAATAATAGGAAGATAATTGGCGATTACTCAAGACACCACTGAGGGTTTGAATATGTAAATGATTATAAAAGAATTCGCGCATCCTACACTGTGATGTGTCGCACTGACCTTTTGCACGTATCTGGGGAAAGACCACATTTTGAACTTATGACATCAATAACTTGCACAACTTAATTCTTGTTTTGCTTTAACATAGATATGCGCATCAGATTATAAAAAAATGATACATAGTCCAAGAACCGGACATGAAAAAATGCAAGGATCTTCAATAAAGGGGATGGAGTTTTCAATGCAAGGATCAGTATACAGTACGTGACAGTTCCGTAATGATGACTCATTAAGGAACTTTTTCCATGGAAGTTGTATGATAGATTAAGAGCAACTTACCATCCCTATGGTTATAATGAAAAAAGGCGCCAAAAGCAGATTATGTGGCAAAATTGTCGAGTTTGTTCTTAGTTTGGTTCTCAACTTTTTTCTGTGCTTCTCGTAATTGTTGCGGTGCTTGTTAAGTCATTTTTACTTACTTAATTTTAAATTTTGGATTATACTTAGCCACTTTAATGAGTGATAATTTAAGCGTGTTTATAACCTTCTCAAGCAATAAACAATGGGAAACTATTGTATAAGTAATAATAAACTATTGGTAAGTTTGCCTCTAAAATTTAGGACCTACGCTGCTATAAAGAATTGTAAGCATGCGCGTTTTGTACCAAGCATGTGCAGTTGGTTTTTGACGTATGTTTCGTTGAATTCTCTCTATTTTTTGGTTTTCGATGGGGTTACTTTTTGTATGGCAATCGACTTAGTGCGTCCCTTTATTCAAGATCCTTGGAAAAATGTGACTCATTTTGTACTAGTTTAAACAAATTATTTTGAAAATATACCTTAAATTATGAAGGAAAAGCATAGTCTGCCTATCCACAGTGGACCCCTTTTGTATGATTGCCCGTGCTCAAAATTTTATAAAATATCACAAATTCCAGTTTTTTTTTTTTGCAATAAGTGGCTTCCTGTAGTCGTGTGCGAATACAGGAAGATCTCTTTCTGTAGAAGAGATCTTTTTTAAAAGCTGATAAAATTTCCTATAAAACAAGTATTTAATCATCAAAATTGGATAAACACAACCAAATTAATGGCTCTTTCAAAAACACAAAAAATGGTTAATTTATGAAGTCAGCAAAATTCTTTGGAAAAAAATATTGTCTTTTTGTGAATTTTTTGGTCATTTAACAAATGTCATAACTTTAGTTTTATTTATCCGATTTTGATGATTAAACACTCGTTTTATAGGAAATTTTATCAGCTTTACAAAATGTTCTCTTCATGTTTTGCACACGACCTACAGGGAACCACATATTGCAAGAAAACCGGAATTAGTGCGATTTTATCAAATTTTGAGCATGCGCAATCATATGAAAGGCTCCACTCTGGATAGGCAGACAATGCTTTTCCTTCATAATTTAAGGTATATTTTCAGAATCATTTGGTTTGAAGAAGTACACAATGAGTCACATTTTTTAGGCCTGGCTCTTGGACTAAGAGTTACATCCAGATATTTTACTAGAGAGAGCACACCATGGGCGTCCCCAGGTGGGGTCAAACGGGTTACTTGCCCCCCTTGGAAAATCTAAAAATTTAGCTTAACCCGTACTGCAAATTATTAAAAATTTGATGGTCACTATCCTGCCTTTTTTAAAAAAAAAAACTTAATTAAAAAAAATGTAATATGAATATTAGTATTAGTCTCCATTATTATAGGCAATTTATGATAAAGACCCTTGATAGGACGTTAATTCATCAATTTTAACTACTTTAAATGACTATATTTCGCTATACTATACATATCATATCAATACATATGCTATTAGCGAAATATAGTCATTTAAATTAGTTAAAATTGATGAATTAATGTCCCATCAAGTGTCTTTATCAAAAATTGAATAAATATAATTAAACTAGAAATGCGTTGCATCAGGAACTTACGCTAAAAGAACTACATTAAGTACATCAGTTAATTAGTGTCTGGCTCGCTTCGCTGGTTAGATAGGATAGAAAAATAATTTAATTACTAAACAAGGACAGCTTGGCTCAACAAATTAATGAAGGCTCGCAAATACGCTAAAATATTATATTAGGTACATTAAAAAAAAGATTCGCTATATTCCTTCGCTCGCTGGATTGCTAAATTATAATCGTAATTATAAAAAAGAGACTCGTGTCGCTCGCTAGATTTCTTTAAGTATGTACCTTACTCTTATTTTAACGTATTTATAGTTACTATGTCTGCCTCCGTGGCTGTGATCGTATAAGCACTCGATTTCGGCACCGGAGGTCCGGGGTTCGCAGCCCGAGCTATGCTCTAAGATTTTATGAATAGTATTTGTATTAAAAAGATTTCGCCAACTTTAATTATAGACCAAGAGCCCAGGGGTGTTTTGTCAATAAAAAGTGTAATGGCTGGAAACGGGTTTAATTTTTCGTAAATACCTTCCTGAACAAGGATCTGCAATTCTATCGACTCGTATCGGATGGGTGTCCCAGGCAGAACGCACTTTAGGGGTCAAAGGTTCTGCCTGGGACACCCATCCGATACGAGTCCGCAGAATTGCAGATCATTGTCCAGGAAGGTATTTACGAAAAATTAAACCCGTTTCCAGCCATGACACTTTTTATTAACTTGGGTGGTAAATTTAATCCCTAAATGTATAGTAACTATACATTTTTTTATATTGAAAATTTAAAAATCGGGTACGGGGGTACCTCGGAACTTTTCCTCATCACATCGGATTCGCTACGCTCATCCTCCCTGCTTCGGACTTGCTTCGCTCGTTCTCTGAATATACAGATATTGCCAAATTTATACAACATCAAATCTTCGGACTCGCTTCGCTCGTCCTCAAATAGAAAATACATCCGTTTCATTCCCAGCGGTCATCCATACAGCACTGACCACACTCAATGCTGCTTAACTTTTATGATCCAACAAAAATCATGGAAACGAATCTTTGTGTACTTATTTATTAAGTAATGGTATACACTTGTATTAAATTTCAACTTAATTGAACCAATTTTCTGATTTTTACAAATTTTAAAAAAACGTAGCTTAACGGCGTTGAAGCCAACTTAAGGCCATTGCTTAACGGTGGGTCTAGCAAGAGTCTAGCTGTCTTAGATGAGTCTAGATAGAGTCTACATGAACTAGGCCAGCTGAGAGCTAGTCGCGGCACTGATCTGAGCTGTGAGTTAGTATAGAGTCTGGTTGTTCTAGATGAACTGGCCATGTATAGAGGTATATACTAGAGGGGGCTTATCCTATCTAAATACATTGAGAGGCCTGAAACATCTTTTTGGGCTCTCAGGGGCTCTGTTAACCTCATTGAAACCTCCTTTAAGAGTTGAATTAAGGTTATAATAAATAAATTGTTTTCGTCTTCCCGCACATTGTTTGTGTTTTGATTTGTATTGTTAACGTTAACAACAAACGTTATACGTTAACGTTACGTATATATATATATATTATTATATATATAATATATATATATATATATATATATATTATATATATATATATATATATATATATATATATATATACATACCAAAAAATCTGGGATCTTATGAAAAAATTGTGTTATTTCTGAGATGCCTTACTATATCATGCCTAGTAATTGTTTTTATCATTAAAATACTTCTCACAAACGTTTTAACTAATTATCTAATACGAACAATTACTCGTAGCCTTGGAGTGCGAGAGAAATAAACGAAATATTATAATCCATCTCTGCTATTAACAAACTATTAATTGTCAATTAATCGAGTCCATTGTTTTATTTTTTGAACCGCGCAAATAAAGAGAAAAAAAAAACAATTTATAAATAAATAATCAAAACAGAAATGATTAGGCTGACAAATACAAAATAAAAGATTAGGGGTACGGGGTACCTAAAATTTTTTTTTCACTTCTTGGAATACGCTACCCTCCTCCTCAAAATGTACAATTCGCCAAATTTATTCTTCAAAAACGTCTTCGGGACTCACTTCACTTGTCTTCAGATAGAAATTATCTTATTTTTATTCCTATCGGTCACCCACCCATCCAGGCACAACAAAATTATTGATATAATTAAGGTGTTTCTACGCTTAAACCGTAGGATCATATTAGCGTTTCCTCTGAATCCAAGTCTGTAGTGATAAGAGTCTGATTCTATATTTAAAGTCCTGGAATAATCAAAGTATTTATCTATAAAATATTGGAATTTTTTTTAGCACCGATGGTCGTTCTATTAATTTTTACCTCATTTATCACGAATCAACGAACAATAAAAGAAATAAAGAAGACTTTTTATCGGTTCCCATGCAAGTCCTATTGATAACAATTTTTTCAACACCCTTTCGTTTCCCGCCATTGTATTGCCAACCTTACAACTATCTCTTTGTTAAATTATACAACAAAATTTTTGTTTAAATTATTCGTTTAGGTTTTATTATTTCTGGGTTAAATCGGACAAATTTATGTCTGAAGTGATAAGAGCCTGATCCTATATTTAAATCCTGGAATAATCGAAGTATTATCTATGAATAATGACAATTTTTTTTAGCACCGATGGTCGTTCTATTAATTTTTACTTCATTTATCACTAATTAACGAACAATAAAGGAATAAAAGAAGAATTTTTATCAGCTCCCATGCTAATCCTATGATAAAAAAGTTTTCAATCACCCTTTCGTTTTCCCGCCATTGGTATTGCCAACCTTACAACTATCTCTTTGTTAAATTATACAACAAAATGTTTGTTTAAATTATTCGTTTAGGTTTTATTATTTCTGGGTTAAATCGGACAAATTTATGTCTGTAGTGATAAGAGCCTGATTCTATATTTAAAATCCTGGAATTATCGAAATATTTATCTATGAAGTATTTGCAATTTTTTTTAGCACCGATGGTCGTTCTAATAATTTTCATCACATTTATCACAAATTAACAAACAACAAATAAATAAAAGAAGAATTTTCAACGGCTCCCATGCTAATCCTATGATAAAAAAGTTTTCAATCACTCTTTCGTTTTCCCGCCATTGCTATTGCCAACCTTACAACTATCTCTTTGAATCGAGAATGGTTTTTTAAAGATGAGTATATTTCAAAATATATTCCTCTCCCATTTGCTACGAACTATATAAAATATGTCTGGTTCAAGATGTGGGATCACAGATGTCTGGTACAAGATGGCGGATCCCCTTCACAATCGTGACCAGCTTGTTGAAGCTCAAGCCGAAATGTTAATGAAGTTCCGATGTGCAGTTTGGCAAATAACGTTTCTCTGGATGTGTCATCACGATTGGTATTGAAAGGTTAATATACATTTGATAAGGAGGCAAAAAATGTCAGTGAATTATAGTCTTAGAATAATACTATGTATAGAAGGAGCACAGGACCGTAAACACAATGTAATTCCACTGATAACACGAAAGCCGGTTGACTGGTGCACCTAAGTAAATGCTGCCAACCTGAACAACAAAACATTATTTAAATATGTGTCATAAATATCTATTAATGGAAGAAAGAATCGTAGAACAATATTATAACTTAAAACACCTTGCTGAGTATTTAATAAAACTGTCTTAGACGGCAAAAGGGTGGCGGAATACAAGAATCTACATTTAGTTGACGAGGACTACTTTTTGTATATAATTTTAATAAATACGTTAAACTACAATTTAAAATGCTTAAAATATTGTAATGCACCGATATTTATATTAGTATTTTATGAATAATCAATCATTAATTAATAATAGAACACAAAATCAGCAACGAAGTATTGCCAACTTTTTTTTAGAAAATTGTATATTGTAAGGTTGGCAGCATTACTTAGTTGCACCAGTGAACCGGCTTTCGTGTTATCAGTAGTGCTACTTCTATATATAGTATTATTCAGATTATAGACCAAGAGCGGCCTAAAAAATGTGACTCATTTTGTTCTACTACAAACCAAATTATTCTAAAAAATATGGCATATTTTCAGAATAATTTGGTTTAGAGTATAGTACAAAATGTCACATTTTTTCTGGTCCGGCTCTTGGACTATTAGAATTTTTAATTAATTTATGTCAGTGGATTAGAATTAGTAATTTATTTATGGTATGGACTGGCTAGAAGATAAACTTATATTGTGTTTTTACAAGCGAATCTATCCCGGATTGAACGCCGGGTTGGACCCAATCTAAAGTGATATGGTGGGGGGAGTGGTAGTAACTACCAGGCAATTAGGCCACGTTGTTCGGCCCTTTTTGCCAGCTCCCTAAGATGGTGTTCTACTCCTTTTAATTTCAAGTGTAGGTATGTTTCATCTAATCTAGACAAAAAGGCCGTGAATTCCGATGGTTCCTTTCATGCTTTTTTCAAGCAATCATACATATTTTAACTGACTCTTATAGTCTAGTGAAAACTAGGAACAACACGTCCCTCGCTGTTAAACCAAACCTCCATACACTTTAAACTACAAGGCAGACACACTATAGTATTATAATGAATCAACTATGAGGGTCCTAAATTTTGCCTATACCCAGTTTCATTTAAGGTAAGGGATCTTTAACGAGTACCTGACAACGCACAGGCTCGAGACCACCGGCTTTACGTCCCTTTTGAAGGACGTGGCACGCAGAATTTTCATCCCTCTTATAAAAATCTTAGAGGCCCGTGCTGGGATTGAACCCATGACTAAATAAACTCGGAAGTTTAATGTCCATTCATTCTGTGTATTTGGCGACGTACCTTAACCACTACACCAGGGGTGACTCCCCCCACTTAATGAAATACTCCGCTTAGAAGGGAATTCAATGCCAAATTCGTACGATTTGGACTTCCTAGGAGAACATGGATGATGTACTCTTATTTGCAGCTGAAACACTGCATGATTTTTTTTCGGAAACCGGCAAAATGTTTTGTAGAATAACAGAAAGATTTTTTTATTGTTTATCTAGATGAATAGCGGAAAAGCCGCTAAGTGCTTAGTGGCAAAAAACTGTTAGATGTTGAGCAGAATAACAGAAATATGTTTAGTGGAGTTGATCACCACTCACCCCAAACCATGTTTTGGGCTTTTTAGCCTATCAGGGTATTCATCATGCAGAAAAAACCTCAGGTGGGTTGTATCTACTATCCTCTAAGAATTCATTAAAGTTGGCAAAAAATGTTTCATAAAAATGCTATTCATATTATCATAGAGCATAGCCCGGACGACGAACCCCGGACCTACGGTGGCGAAATCGAGTGCTTATACGATCACGACCGCGGAGGCAGACAAGGAAACAACAAATGTATAGCTAAAACCTCGAGAGCTGTTTAGAAGAAAACTGCAATATATTCAGAGGACAAAAAAATGCAAATCAAAAAAAGTTTTGTTGTTTAATATAATATTTAGCGAAAAACCCAATAGTTTTCGAAATAACCGCAAGGTGTTAGCGCCAATAAGTTTAGCGGTAAAACCACAAGATGTTTGCGAAAAACTTCAAAACATTTAGCGATAAGCCGCAAGATGTTTGCGGCAAAAATACAAAACGTTTAGCTGTAAAACCGCAAGATGTTTGCGGCAAAACTACAAAACGTTTAGCTGTAAAACCGCAAGATGTTTGCGGCAAAACTACAAAACATTCAGCTGTAAAACCGCAAAATGTTTGCGGCTTAACGTTTAGCGGTAAAACCGTAAGATGTTTGCGGCAAAACTACAAAACGTTCAGCTGTAAAACCGCAAGATGTTTGCGGCAAAACTACGAAACGTTCAGCTGTAAAACCACAATATGTTTGCAGCAAAACTACAAAACGTTCAGCTGTAAAACCGCAAGATGTTTGCGGCAAAACTACGAAACGTTCAGCTGTAAAACCCCAAGATGTTTGCGGCAAAACTACAAAACGTTTAGCTGTAAAACCGCAAGATGTTTGCGGCAAAACCACAAAACGTTCATCTATAAAACCGCAAGATGTTTGCGGCAAAACTACGAAACGTTTAGCTGTAAAACCGCAAAATGTTTGCGGCTAAACGTTTAGCGGTAAAACCGCAAGATGTTTGCGGCAAAACTACGAAACGTTTAGCTGTAAAACCGCAAGATGTTTGCGGCAAAACTACAAATTTTAGCAGCAAGATCGCAAGATGTTTAGAAAAAACTGGAACAGGTTTAAGAATAAAAAAATCCCTACAACCTTTGTTTCTAAAAATATATTTCGCTTGCAAACATAAAAACAAAATTCTTTTTACTGGCAAAAGAAGAAGATGAATTTTGAAAAACAATGACAGTTTTTACCTAGCTGTTATAAAATGTTTAAATATTATTGTAACGTGTTATATGTTAGTTCAGTACTTAAATGTCATTTGGTGCAAGATTAAGTAGAACAGTCTGACCACAATCACAAAACCAGTTCTGCCAACCTTGTGACTAAATAACTTTGTTACTATGGGTGTTGTTGGATGGAATAAACCAGTCATTTTACTCATAGGTAAATATTACAGGTAGGATATGCGGCCCTATACAGACCTCATGTAATGCGGCCCTATACAGACCTCATGTAATGCGGCCCTATACATGTGGCCCTATACAGACCTCATGTAATGCGGCCCTATACAGACCTCATGTAATGCGGCCCTATACAGACCTCATTAATGCGCCCTATACAGACTCATGTAATGCGGCCCTCAAATCAATTCCCACAAATCACACCGTCAATTTTTACCTAGTTGAATTCAGTTGACGTTCTTATTTTATAGTTATCGATACATTCCTATAGAGTCATTCCAAATCAAATCAATTCAGGTAAAGTACACGTGATATCTCCAATTTTAATACAACTTCCTTGACAGGTAGGCACCATAGACGAAAGAAAAAAATCCAGATTTTTGGCTCATTTGGTGCAGCCATACTGCCGCAGTAGAGTGGTGAATTTACCAAAAAATGCGATTTTTCAACATATCTTTGACTGTAAAAATGACTATCTAAAATTCTGCGTAGGATATGATTTTTATTTTGGTGGCGTTTGAAAGCTTAAACTTGGCCCTTTCAAATAGAGTCTACATACTTTTGGATAATTAGTTAAGTTTTTATTATGAGCAAATATAAAATAAAATGCTAATATCTCAAAAGCCAAATTTTAAAATTTTTGAAAAAATGCCTAAAAAGAGCTTAAACTGTTAGTAAAATGTCCTCAAAGTTTCATTTTGGGACCGCCATGGGATTGGACACAGTAGCACATAACGTGTGTCAAGGTATGTCAAACTGTAAAAATGTCACTGTTTTTCAATTCCTATCAATGATTATGCGATAAATCTTAACTTTTTTACAGTTTGACATACCTTGACACACGTTATGTGCTACTGTGTCCAATCCCATGGCGGTCCCAAAATGAAACTTTGTCGACATTTAAGCTTT
Organism: Microvelia longipes; assembly: GCA_018340805.1. Taxonomy (NCBI): domain Eukaryota; kingdom Metazoa; phylum Arthropoda; class Insecta; order Hemiptera; family Veliidae; genus Microvelia; species Microvelia longipes. The sequence continues at coordinate 5,327,776 of JACMZG010000032.1, read as the reverse complement.
TTTTTTAGAGATTTAAGGATTGATTCTGTACCAAGTTTCACCTCTTTAGCGCATATACGCTAGGAGCTTCAATGATAACGGACAAACACACACACATACACACACACATACACACACACACACACACATACAGACTAAAAACGTTGTGTAAACTGCTCAGAAGGTTTTAAAAAAATCTTGAACGGACAATTCCGGTGACATCGGTGTCGGATTTTTTTTCAAACGCCATATTTTCCTATATATATATATATATATATATATATATATATATATATATATATATATATATATATATATATATATATATATATATCAGTAATTTCTCTTTGTAGCACTATTTATTTTATAGAACTCCCACATCTTGATAGGAAATTTAAACACAACAGCTTAAAGTTCTATAAAACAACAAAAACTCATTATTTAGCTATATATATTTCACCTATCATTGTAGGCATCAAAAAAAAAAAAAAAATTACCTGTGATGCCTGAAGATGCCTACAATGTAGGTGAAATATATATAGCTAAATAATTAGTTTTTGTTGTTATTATAGAACTTTAAGCTGTTGTGTTTAAATTTCCTATCAAGATTATTTATTATATTATTATATCATTTATAATTATATTATTATTATATATTATATATATATTATATAATATATTATATTATAATTATATTATATATTATATATATATATATATATATATATTTTTCCTATATCCTGTTATCATGGAAAGCTTAAAAATAAAAATATTAAACTTAATTTTGTCAATGAATTTAATAAATAAAGAAATGAATGCACATCAAAAAATAACATATTTATTGTCAGGATTCAAAGTATGAGCGCTAGAGGAGTTCATCATGATCAGAATAATAAAAGTCTCTCCCCTGATGTATTATTTATTTAAAATAAAGCATAACCGGCTTTCAACATACTAAAGGTCATCATCAGTGCCGGTGAGATGTTAGAAGCTAGGTTTTGAGTCTTTTCTTACTGTTACTTACACTTACTTACTTACTGACAGGTATAAGATTAGTTTAGTATTATTTAGTAAGAAAAAACTCAAAACCTAGCTTTCTAAAACCTCATCGGTACTGATGATGACCTTTAGTTGGTTAAAAGCCGGTTATGCTTTATTTTAAATAAATAATACATCAGTGGAGAGACTTACTTTATTATTCTTATATTTATTGTCTTAAAATAAGGTTATAACTATGGTAACTAAAGCGTGTTAGTAATTAAAAGTTGAAAATACTAACTTTATAAGCTTCTCCATTATTTTTAAACATTTAAATTTTTTACAAATATTTAAAAAAATTAAAATTTTGTTAATATTGTGGAGTTCATCTATTTCTCAAAATACGGAGGCAGTACCGTTTTGCCTTTCCGCTACACTAGTGCTTATATTTTAGACCATACAAAGCACACGTGATGAAACTTGGCATGAAAATTGGACTTTCTCAAGGATGTTTAATTTACGGTCCATTTATTTTCGACTTTATCTTACTTACAATTATCTTTTGTTAAAGATGGTAAAAGTTTTGACATAAATTATTAAGTTTTAAGTTGTATTATTAAGTCCTTGAACTTTAAAAAATGACATTTCGTTTTTAAACATGCTTTATAAATATTCAAAATATAAAAAAATGATTATTTATTTTTAGACATTTATTTTTTTAATTTTTTTTTTTGTTTAATTATTATAAAATAAATGGAGTCACGAGCATAATTCTGTTTCTAGAAATCTATATTACATTAATACTGAATTACAGTTGGCAATAAAGTACACAAATATAATTGACGACACTGAAAGAATTCATAATAAAAATAATTCATATTACAAATAAAATTATATGAGTCTTACTAACATATTAATGGTTAATCAACATGAAAAGTGTTAATTTATAAGTATTATTAAAACATTAAAAGTGAACTATCTAAATAACTTGCTAATATATGAGTTTTACTGAAACATTAAAAGTAAACCATCTACATAAATTGCTAATCTATGAGTTTTACTAAAACATTAAAAATAAACTATCTACATAAATTGCTAATCTATGAGTTTTACTAAAACATTAAAAATAAACCATCTACATAAATTGCTAATCTATGAGTTTTACTAAAACATTAAAAATAAAACCATCTAAAATTGCTAATCTATGAGTTTACTAAAACATTAAAAGTAAACCATCTACATAATTGCTAACTATGATTTTACTAAAACATTAAAAGTAAACCATCTACATAAATTGCTTATCTATGAGTTTTACTAAAACGTTAAAAGTAAACCATCTACATAAATTGCTAATCTATGAGTTTTACTAAAACATCAAAAGTAAACCATCTACATAAATTGCTAATCTATGAGTTTTACTAAAACATTAAAAATAAACCATCTACATAAATTGCTAATCTATGAGTTTTACTAAAACATTAAAAGTAAACCACCTACATAAACTGCTAATCTATGAGTTTTACTAAAACATTAAAAATAAACCATCTACATAAATGGCTAATCTATGAGTTTCACTAAAACATTAAAAATAAACCATCTACATAAATTGGTTTATCTATGAACCCTCGCCCCCTACTTAGAATCTCCTATAACTGCAGGTTAAATTAGGAGATTTCTATATTCTGAAGACAAACGAAAGGATGAGCGTAGAGAATATATATATATATATATATATATATATATATATATATATATATATATATATATATATATATATATATATATATATATATATATGCGAGTATTCAATATCTAGTCAGCATGGGATCAGATGCGGATCAAAAGACACTGCCCCCTAGATTTAAGTATAGGTGCACCAGCTCTTCTTACACACAGAAATTTATTCAGAGTCATCTTGACTTTAAATCTTTGTTTAGAATTCATTTAAATAAGATTCACAGTAGTTAATTTTCTTTTTTTCTTGTTTGAAGAAAAAAACATAAAAGGTCAACACTGATTAATTGCAATAATAAAGAAGATTATTTTTAATTTTTATATAATGGGGAATAATTTTAAAAATCGGGTACGGGGTACCTCGAAACTTTTTCTTTACACAGCGGATTCGCTACTTCGAACTCACTTTGCTCGTCCTCAGGCGAGCGAAGTGAGCGGTTACCTATACACTTAGAATAATACTATATATAGAAGGAGCACTACTGATAACACGAAAGCCGGTTGACTGGTGCACCTAAGTAATGCTGCCACCCTAACAGTATACAATTTTCTAAAAAAAAGTTGGCAATACTTCCGGTTGCTGAATTATTATGTTCTATTATTAATTAATGATTGATTATTCATAAAATACTAATATACATATCGGTGCATTACAATATTTTAAGCATTTTAAATTGTAGTTTACGTTATTTATTAAAATTATATATAAAAAGTAGTCCTCGTCAACTAAATGTAGATTCTTGTATTCCGCCACCCTTTTGCCATCTGAGACCAGTTTTATTAAATACTCAGCAGGTGTTTTAAGTAATTATATTTGTTCTTTACGATCTTTCTTCATTAATAGATATTTAGGACAAATATTTAAAATAATGTTTTGTTGTCAGGTTGGCTGGATTACTTAGTTGCACCAGTCAACCGGCTTTCGTGTTATCAGTGGAATTACATTGTGTTTACGGTCCTGTGCTCCTTCTATATATAGTATTATTCTAAGCCTATACAGAACTGACCAACAAAAACAAAAATGATTCAACATAAACTATCGTATTGTCACGAAACTTTATGTTCCTATTTATTACATAAAGGTATACAATTGAGTTAAATTTCAACTTAATTGAATAGATTGAGTAATATGATAAAAATTTAACTTATGCTGATAGTGTTACGAAACTTAGCACATATTTTAGTTTTGTACATATCTAAATGCGTCTCTATTTTTCCTAAATGATGCGACCGTAAATAGCTTGTTCACATTTGCCTGGGTAAAACAAAATGGCCGCACCCATAGGAAAATTTAAGCAAACTCCCTGGTGGACAAAATGTGAACTACATTTGAGGTCTGACAGAAATCGCGTTTGTTTAACTATTTGGTTTTTATATTACTTTAGTTTCAACCTTAAACTCTTTGTACACACACACCTGTTGATCCTGTCATAGTTCTATATCTAGATATTTTTCATAAATTAATTTCTTGATCGAAATCGAACAATAATACCTTAACAATACCACCCCCTAAGGCTTGTATTCGGGTCGTTTCTCTGAATCGTTCTCAATCCCGAGTCAAACCAATCTTAGTGTCGAATAAGTCGAGATAAGAATATAATTCTCCGGTAGAAATTCTTAATTAAAGGCTCCCTCATTGTCCCGCCGTTGTATTTATTTCCGAGATTGATTTGTTTATTGTTTCGAACTGAAAAAGTCATTGATCCAGATATTTCCGATGGAGTTTAATCCCTTAGGGTTACTTAATTGAATTATACCTGTGAGGTCATTTTTTGCAATGTCATGGTTGGCTACAAGGTACTGCCAATACAATGTTTGGCTGAGCCAGTAAAATGTTTATTTAGTGAAAGCATTTAGACGGATAGACAAGCTACGGCTAACTTGTTGCAAACAGTCTAAAACAATATATATATATATATATATTATATATATATATATATTATATATATATATATATATATATATATATATATATTATATATATATATATATTTATATATATATATATATATATATATATAATGAGGAGTAAAGAAGCCCTACCAAAACCTATAAGTTTTACAATACAATTAGCAAACTTATTATATATATATATATATATAATATATATATATATATTATATATATATATATATATATATATATAAAACTGAGGAGTAAGAAGCCCTACCAAAAACCTATAAGTTTTACAATACAATTAGCAAGAGACTTATATATATATATATATATATATATAAATATATATATATGACATTTATTCATTTTACCACCAGAACTAAAGTACTTATCATTTTAGTTTTCTCCTAAAATTGATGGTTACATAGTTATGTTCACGATTCGAAAACGGTTTTTTTCGATTTAGCTTCGGCGAGTGTATTTGAGATAAGTAAAGTCCCTTCACTTATCACAAGAAGCGAAAGTGTTCATAAATTAACCAATTCATCGTTGTAAACGTTCCTAAGACAAACAAATCAAAAGGTCAAACGCCAAGGTCAGTAACATCTTATTACGCCATTTTGAAAAAAGCTAAATTTCTAAAAAAAACACCCTTTTTTCAATTATACAATGAAGATGTAACTTACACTTTCACCCAACATGGCCGACACTTTCAAACTATTTTTTTTTACATTTCTTTAAATCATATAAAAAGAATTCTTCTTTGATTGATATTTAAACAATCGCGGTAAATATATATGTATCAATTTAAGTAGCCTATAAACAAAAACATTTTAGCACATTGTATAATTGTTTGATAATAAAAATAATAAACATCACAAAGTTTATTAATTAAACTTTGCGTCTTTGTTGCGCTCGTTGTGTTTAGCTATAAAACCACTCTATTTATATGTTGTTGTTCGAAAAAGAAAATTATTTCCTTAATACGTGACGTCATTGAAGCACGTTTCTGTATTAACAACCTTTTTCCCGTTGTCTAGTAACCTTGAATTGATTTCGAGATGGAATTTAATTATTGTTAAAGGTAAAAATAATGGATAATTAGGTTGTCGTTGAATTTGGAGCAAGGTTATATTTTGAGGGTTGGTAGTTTTAATGGAGTTACTTCATTTAGTGAGCTTCGTACTGATTGCATAAAATCAAGTATTGAACTATATTTTGAGCGAAGTAGATATTTTTTGCTATGATTGTAACTGTAATAATTATTATAGTCCGGGGGCGCCAAGGATCTTGAATAAAGGGGATGACGCACTAAGTCGATTTGCCATACAAACAAGTGACCCCATCGAAAACCAAAAAATAGAGAATTCAACACGAAACACACGTCAAAAACCAACTGCACATGCTTGGTTACAAACTGCGCATGCTTACAATTCTTATAACAGCGCAGGTCTTAAAATTTAGAGGCAAACTTACCTCTCAATGGTTTCCCATTGTTTATTGCTTGAGAAGGTTATAAACAAGCTTAAATTATCACTTACTGAAGTGGCAAAGTCTAGTCCAAAATTTAAAATTAAATAAGCACAAATGACTTAACAAGCACCACAAATGTAAAAATCACGAGAAGCACAGAAGAAAGTTGAGAAGCAAACTCGACAACCTTGCTACATAATCTGAGTTTGGCGCCTTTTTTTCATTATAACCAAGAGGAAGGTAAGTTTGCTCCTATTTCTCTATCTCATACAACTTTCATGGGGTCAGAAATGTTCCTTAATGCGTCATCCCCTTTATTCAAGATCCTTGGGGGGCGTAAAGGTAATTTTTTACGTCATAAAATTTATAAACCATTAGGTCATGGATTTACAGGACCATAGAGAAGAGTACAACTGTCTGGTGTTTACTCCGAAGCTGGACTATGCTTTTTTGCTATACCAATATAGAAGCTCTTTCTTTATGAGTATTATTCTAAGATGGCTCCAAATCTTAGTGATGTGTAGTCTTAGAATAATACTATTTATAGAAGGAGCACTACTGATAACACGAAAGGCGGTTCACTGGTGCACCTAAGTAATGCTGCCACCTTTACAATATACAATTTTCTAAAAATAAAGTTGGCAATACTTCCGGTTGCTGAATTATTATGTTCTATTATTAATTAATGATTGATTATTCATAAATACTAATATAAATATATAATATGTATTTATATATAAATATATAAATATATAATATAAAAAGTAGTTCTCGTCAACTAAATGTAGATTCTTGTATTCCGCTATCCTTTTGCCATCTAAGACCAGTTTCATTAAATACTTAGCAGGTGTTTTAAGTTATTATATTTGTTCTTTACGATCTTTCTCCTTTAATAGATATTTATGACAAATATTTAAAATAATGTTTTGTTGTCAGGTTGGCAGCATTACTTAGGTGCACCAGTCAACCGGCTTTCGTGTTATCAGTGGAATTACATTGTGTTTACGGTCCTGTGCTCCTTATATATATAGTATTATTCTAAGCTTAGAATAATACTGTTACTTCGTTCACACGCGGGGTTTTGTAGACGGTTCCCTACCTATATATAGTATTATTCTAAGGCTCCAGGACACGCAACATAGAGATATATACTAGAGGAGGCCTAGCCTCTAAATGCATTGAAATACCTGAAACATCTTTTGGGGGCTCTCATGGGCTCTGTGTAACCTCATTGAAACCTCCTCAAAAAGTGAGTTAAGGTTATAATAAATCAATTGATTTCGGCTTCCCGCGCATTGTTTGTGTTTTGATTTGTGTAAACGGTCTACTATTTAAGTTCCTGTATTTCTGTTTTGTTTATTTAATTATTTTGATAATTGAGTGTGGTCAGGTTACTTTTCCTATGTTTCAAAATTCAACCAATAGGTCCTCTCTAGTTATATATCTCTGTGACACGCAATATGACCGTATATATAAAATATAAGTTTCTAATTTCTGTTAAAAGCTTAGTGCTGCAGTCGGGCACGTGTTGTTTCCAGTTAAAGCTATGAATATGTTTAGTAAAGCCACCACTCTTCTGTGGATTTGACGAAAAATGTCTGCACTACACTCATCTTCTATTTTATCTAATTCTATCATATCTAACTAACGCTATCTTCTATCTTAAGGGTGTTAACAAAAAGAACCCACAAACAAGGCCTCCTTGCAAGATAATCTTTTTTGGGGAAAAAATTGGATATTGATAGATAATCCAAGAAGTTAATACTGAAAAAAATTGGATATTGTGATTAATCATTGAAAATCCTAGAAGTAAATACTGAAAAAAAATTGGATATTGTGATGAATCATTGAGAATCCAAGAAGTTAATACTGAAAAAAATTGGATATTGTGATGAATCATTGAGAATCCAAGAAGTTAATACTGAAAAAAATTGGATATTGTGATGAATCATTGAAAATCCAAGAAGTTACTAACTAAAAAAAATGTATCAATAATTTATAGCTCTAAAGATGAACATTATGAACGATTATCTAGATAAAGTCTAGATAATCCTGCAATTGTGGGGGCCTCTGAGACATACTAAGACTCCCCTCCCCCCACCGGGGACGCGTATCTCTCAAACCCCTCTTAACCCCAAAAGATTCTTAATAAACCGGGAAGTCAGATATGACATATAAATACACCTAAAATCAAACTGTATCTGTTACACGCACACACACCCAAACACTGCCAACTTAAAAATAGTGAAAGTGGTCTGACTTGTTTACGATGGCAACACTGCATTCCTTTCAATTTCAATCTAAATCTAGAATTAGAATATTTTTTTATTATGTAATTCCTTGATTAAGTAGGCAACACTGTAAATATGATAATATTTAGTAATTTACATAATTAGAACTCTGTTATTGTTTTATTTTTTTTTCAGAATTCTTTTCCCTATTATTATAATGTTGTTATGTATTCGAAGACTATTGGATTGACTTCGATATGTAAACAATCAACTTCGGTGTACATCACAGGGGGAGCGAAAACTCAAATAGAGTCGCCACCGTTTTAAGGCAACTAGAGAGGGTGAGATAACTCTGTCCTTCAGAAAAATAATAAGTATTAGAGAAGTCTATAAAGATTGTATTTTTGACTTTTAATGCCTAAAACCCTCAGTGACAACACACTTAGTATCTTCTTTATTTTAACGAATTTCAAAAGACAAAATGATCTTATGAGGTTGGGATCATGGAGGAGGGTAGGAAAGGGGTTGGATATTTTGAAAGGGGGAACTCACTGATCAAAAATATATATTCATTGTTAAGGTTTATATATATTATAATATATATATTATATATATATATATATATATATATATATATATATATATGTAGTATTTATGCACGAATGTTTTGTTTCTATGGGACACGATAACTTTTGAACTCTTTCTTGTATTCGAAATGAGAATTGGTACAAAAATCAACGTTGTTAATGACCCAAACCATATAATTTATGAAATATGTTTGACGTCATTAACACACAAAAATGACCCCACAAAAGTTTAGCCAAGAACGGAAAAAACTTCTCTTATGATTGCCCTTAAGGAAAATCTAAATATTTTTATGCATTCAATAGTAAAAAATGTAAGCTATTGTTGCTAAAAGTTGCAAAAACTGATAATTTTTGTCGTATAAAAGAGAAAATAATGTGTTATTTTAACAAAATATTTTTTTTTCGAAAGTAATCTAATATTAAAAAGGTTATATTTACCGCAAGTTGAAGAAGCAATCGAAGAATCAGCTACCGTCGATACTTGCTGGTCCAACAGCAAGTATCGACGGTAGCTGATTCTTCGAGTAATCTAATAGTACGATTTTTAGACTCTAGGAGGTAAAATAAACATATTTTATTCTTACACATTTTTCTCTAAAACCACTCTTTTCTCCTGTTTTAGAGATTTTTAATTATTTTATGTACCATGTAATTAACATTATTGAAATAATAACAAATAGCACTTATTGACCATACGTATAGAAAAATAGTAAAAAGTTATGAGTTTTATTGTTTATTATTTATTAAAAAGTAAATGTTGTTTTATTTATCATGACCAAAACCTCATAACTTTTTACTATTATAGAAATATGCAAAAATGCCAAAACATATTAGTATTTCCAACTTCTAGGAAGAATGGCTTAACATTTTGACTATTGAATGTATGATGAAGTTTGGGTTTTCTTAAAGAGCAATCATAAGAGAAGTTTTTTCCGTTCTTGGCTAAACTTTTGCTCATCTCTTACTTCCTCTAATGCCCTACTATAAAAATTCCATAAAATTCAATTTTTTCAAAAAATCATTTTTCATGGAAAGTTTTGGGCAGTAGTTCCAAAATATTTGACATAATTTGTAGTTTGTCCTTTAAGAAATTTACTCAGCTTTCTAATGAGACCAATTTACCCTTTCTAGCTAAAAAAACCCTATTAACAATTTTATGATGTGAGGTCAAGTATTTTTTTAAATATTAAATTTGACCTTGTGGGAAAACGGTTGGAAATCGGGGTTTATATTATAGGACATTTTTTGTTCCTTTTGAGGAGTACTATCACCTCCTTCTTTGGTGGAACTTTATATGAAACACCCTGTATATAAGCATGATGGCGGTAAGAGAGCACCGCTCGTCTCTGGTAAATACTTCACATTATATTCTTCGAAATTAATTGAAGGTCAGAGTGAGTTCAGGCTCTGTCTGCGCCCTGATGAGTTAGAAGTAATGAAACAGAGTGGGACATGACATTATGTCTAGCCATCAATGATGACGAATGTCGAATGATGGAACAGTTCCCAGAAGTAGCATTGCATTTTGCTCGTTACACTTCCTAGGTGTCTCTCGCACAATTATATTCTGTCAACTATTCATGTTTTGCAAAACTCGGTAGTATCAAATGATACTTGTATATATGCCTAAGACAATCAAGCCAATATTATGAACTAAATTGTAAGTACTTGAAGTCAATTCAAGAACATTAAAGTAAGTTGATTAATGCGAAGGTTATCAACTCAGTTAAATACAGTTATAATGTATGCAACAGACAAAACTTAATACAATTTTTGCTTTTCTTTATTTATGCCAAAGATATTATCAAAAAGTATTGCGTTTGTAAAAGAACCAAAACATCGGTATATATATATATATATATATATATATATATATATATATATATATATATATATATATATATATATATATATATATACATATATATATATATATATATATTATATAATATATATATATATATATATATATATATATATATATATATATATATAGTTTCGAGTAAACACTATACTGTTTTGAATGCTTTCATTTATGAGTAATGAAAATTTAAAATCATGTAAACTTAAAACTCGCGGTCAAATTAAGCAGTGTTGCCTTCATTTCTTGTCAAAAGAACTTTCATTTACCGCACATAGGATTTCACTAAGTACTGAATACTCGTTGCAGATGTACGTCGTACGTACTTGTCATTTGTCGTGTCAATTTTATTGTAGCAATGTAGTTATGAGAAACAAATGTAGTTCGTTTCCATTCGGTTAATTTTCGCGACATTCTAGCAAGTAAAGTCTTTAATTAGATTTTTATTTATCTTTCTTCAAGATACTTTTTTGAACAGCAAGAAACTCTGTTGTATTACTTCTATACTTTCCGTCTCTCTCTCACATACTCTCTCTCTCTCTATATATATATATATTATATATATATATATATATATTATATATATATATATATATTATATATATATATATATATATATATATATATATATATATATATATATATATAGAATTATGTGTGTGTGTCATATACATACACAGCCATACATACTCACACACAAATAAATAAATTAATAAATAAATATATATTATCTCTTTTACTTTTGTGTTCGTCATCTATAAACTTTTGCTTGCGTCATCGTCCAGTTTGTGTCATCACTTATATCCAGAGTTTCAACACAGGCCTTAGATTTTTCTATAATACTTGATCTTGTCTTTTGGGATTTTCAAGAGTTAAGTGGTACAGACTTTCAATCATAGAAGCGTTGATTGAAGCGGTCTCTGGCGATGTGAGATGTGTGTTGTGGCAATCATATGAAAGGGTATGAAATAGACCCTCGATAGCAAGGGTCTATTTCAAGAGTCACGCGTGGTGTAGTGGTTAAAGTACGCTGCCAATACACAGAATGAATGGACTTTAAATTTTCGAGTTCATTTAGTCATGGGTTCAAACCCAGCACGGGCCTCTGGGATTTTTATGAGAAAGATAAAAATTCTGCGTAGGACAGAAGGGACGTAAAGCCGGTGGTCTCAAGCCTGTGCGTTGTCAGGTACTCGTTAAAGATCCCTTACCCTAAATGAAACAGGAAATAGGCAAAATTTAGGACCCTCATTGTAGATTCATTATAATACTATACTGTTTCTGCCTTGTAGTTTAATGTGTGTGGAGGTTTGGTTTAACAGTGAGGACACGTGTGATTCCTAGTTTTCACTAGACTATAAGAGTCACTAAAATATGTATAATTGCTTGAAAAAAGCATGAGAGGAACCAAATAAATTCACGGCTCTTCTCTCTAGGTATATAGTGTTCTACTAAAGGAGTAGAACACTATCTTAGGGAGCTGACAAAAAGGGTCCAAGAACGTGGCCTACTTGCCTGGTAGTTACTGCCACTCCCCCCATATTACTATCACTAAGGTTCTGTTTCATCCTTGCTGAAAGGATTCTTCAACCTTCCACCCACGGTAAAAAATGTGTGGGTCAGAGCCTCTGACTGAATTTACTTATGAAATTCAATGAGGCACAAGTAAATGCTCTTAGTATTTGTTTTACATAAATAACACAAATAAGGGATGATCGCCGAGTTTCTTAACTCTGTATAGTGCCATTATTCCTTTGGTATAAGGCGCGGTTTAATATCCACGGCCTTCTAGAACATTGGATCACCAACAAACTTTTTTTATAACTTTTTTTTCAAAATTTTCAGTAATTAGCCGGGGTTGTGATAAATGAAGGCTATTTCCGTAATCTGCACGCTCTTTTGGTTAATCTCATAGAGTATTTACATTCACTCAACGATTTATTTTTAATTTAACTTGGTACATACAAAACTACTGTTAGACGTCAATGTCAACAAATATGACATGTCAAAATATAACACAAATCAGGTAGATAACATTGACGTCTAACAGTAGTTATGTATGTACCAAGTTAGATTAAAAATAAATCGTTGAGTGAATGTAAATACTCTTTGAGATTAACCAAAAGAGCGTGCAGATTACGGAAATAGGCTTTATTTATAACAAATCTAGCTAATTACTAAAAAGTTTGAAAAAAAAGTTATAAAAAAAGTTTGTTGGTGATCCAATGTTCTAGAAGGCCGTGGATATTCGACCGCGCCTTATATTTTTTATTAATGGAAAATAAAGCAGGTACTGTTGTGAAGATTTAGTTCTTCCGGTGGTGACCGCGTTAATGTTCATGAAGAATCCGACGTTTCCCTTCCACTGTGGGAGGCATCTTCAGGGATGTAGGACATAATGGATAGAAACACAATAATCTACAAAACTGAACTGAAGATGGAGACGATGGAGGCCCTATGTATACCTGTCTCGGACCTACACGGAACGTCGGATTCTTCATCTACATTGACGCGGTCACCATCGGAAGACCTAGATTTTTATGACAATTACCGCGGAAGCCTACGCAGTTTATTAGGTACTATGATACTCTGTGCTGTTTTGGGAAGTCCCAATACAGCTCGAAAAGCTACTATGTACTGGTTTCCATGAGGGGGTTCGCATCCCAGGTTACGCTCTCATCAGTTTATAGAAGATTATTGTTTAGATAAATTATCGCCAACTTTAGAATACACTTTGAGCGTAACGGTTGCTACTACCACCCGAGGTTGTTCCCGCAGGGGTTATCCCTGATGAGCCGCAAGGCTTTAAACGGGCATTATTATTATTATTATATACTGGGACCGCAACATTTTCAAATTATCGGTAATATTCAGGGTTAATATTTTTTCCCAGCACAGCATTATTTGCACTTATTTGAAACTTATGCTACTTTTTAGAGCATTTTCTTTGAAAAAATTTCAAATTGACAAAAGTTTTACATTTATCATTATAAAGAGATGTTCTTCATTTATCCTGTAGATATGCAGGAAAATCCTTGGTCCAAAAAATCCAAAAACTGATTTTAAATATATAAGGTACTTTTATAAATAAAAGAGTACTTAATACTTAAATTTTAGAGTACCCACTTTATGGTTCACTTTTTGTACTTTTGTATGTTTTTAGTAATATTTTTGTACTTTTGTTTTTAAGTCTTTCCTGAAGATGATCCAAATGGATTGAAATATATTGTTCCTGTTTTAAAAAAACATTGTAGAATTAAAGTCGTTTCTTTTCCTAATAGTAATTATTAGAAAACCTACAAAAAAGACGTTTCTCTCTTAAGAAATTATAAGACATTGCAAATTAATTAATTAATTAAACAAATTATAAAAATAAAATGCATATCTTACCTTATTTTATGTATCGCTCTTAAGTCTCAAAATATATTTAATTGATTGCGGTATCCCGTTTTTTAGACGAAAATTTAAACGAAACCTAATACATCTACTTATTTAATAAAAAAATTAACGCGAATTTTAAATATATAAGGTACTCTTATAAATAAAAGAGTACTTAATATTTAAATTTTAGAGTACCCACTTTATGGTTCAGTGGTGTACACTTAAGCAGGAGAGGTTCAACTGAAGTACCGTGGGTAGATCAGTCTCAAAAGGTGGGTACAAACTTTTTTTCCTTAAAAATCACAAGTGGGGATATAAAGAATAGAGCTGTCTACAGTATTAGATTTAAGGTTTAAATACATTTAATTAATTATTGTTGTTTACAAATATTTTAAATACTTATACTAATTTATTATTAATGAAAAAAAATATTTTTTTAATTATTTATTAATATTATTATCTAAAATTAAATTTATTTAGTGACATATATATACATTTTTGATTAACAAATCCAAATAAAGAAAATTAAATATTATCGCCTTTCATATTTGATTTGAGTTTATTATTCCTTAGATAAGATGTTATTTATTTTTTTTAAAGGTTTAAATTTGTTTTTTTACATATATTTGATTAAATTGTATTAAAACCGCTTTCACGAAAGTTCGGTGGATGTGATGATGATTAAAGATTTGAATGACATATATATTTTCTTTTGCTAAGCTTTTGTGAATTTACATGATTCCTTAATAAAATTGAAAGGGCATTTTTTTAGAATTATGTAATTTTTTAAAAGTATTAAATAATAATTAGCCACTTTGAGTTGACTTTCATGGTCAAGAATGTATTTAGTTCATTAGGCTGATAGCGCTGGTAATCACGTTAGGGAACCATTTGTCTAGATATTTCCAATTACGAAAATTCCGTATTGAGTGGGAGTTCGACCCAGAACATGTGTGCCACATACCAGTTTCAGAGGTCCCTGAACACGCAAAAATATGGAGTATGGATATTTATTTATAAATATTGCCGAACTAGAGAAAAGCTGAATTATTATATAATCGTAAAATAATACATACACACACACGCACACATATATATATATATATATATATATATATATATATATATATATATATATATATATATATATATATATATATATATATATATATATATATATATATATGTCTTTATAATAAGTTAACCAAACCCGGTTAAATGATGGTTATTTAACCGAACCCCACTACTGTATTTTCTTTTGCCATTGATTAGATTTTCCAACTCGATAGTGCATCTGGCCCATTAGCTCAGTTGGTTAGAGCGTCGTGCTAATAACGCGAAGGTCGTGGGTTCGATCCCCCCATGGGCCACTTTAATTTTTATACAGCTTGGATCTCTATTTAATAATTTCTATTAAGTAAATTAGATTTACTTCAGTAGTAAATTAATCTGTTTCATTCCCAGCGTTTACCCATACAGCACTGACCACGCTCAATGCTACTTAACTTTTACGATCCAAAAAAAATCATGAATATACCTGTCTTATTCTTATATATATATATATATATATATATATATATATATATATATATATAATATATATATTATATATATATATATATATATATATATATATATATATATATATATTATATATATATATATTATATATATATATATAATATAATATATATATAATATATATATATATATATATATATATATATATATATATATATATATATATATATATATATATATATATATATATATATATATATATATATATATATATATATATATATATATATATTATATATAATATATATATATATATATATATATATTAATATAAATATTAAAAATAAAATACCCGTTTTAGGGCCTTTTGGCCCATTAGGGTATTCACCCTGCGGGGAACCACCTCAGGTGGGTTGCATCTACTAAACTCTAAGAATTAATTAAAGTTGGCGTAATCTTTTAATACAAATACTATTCATAAAATCTTAGAGTTATAGCCCGGGCTGCGAACCCCGGACCTCCGGTGCCGAAATCGAACGCCTTTACGATCACGACCAAGGAGGCAGACACACACACACACACACACACACATATATATATATATAATATATATATATATATATATATATATATATATATATATATATATATATATATATATATATATATATATATTATTATTTATTTATTATTTATATTTATTTATTTATTTATTTATAAAAATATATATAACTAAAAATCAACTCAATTTAATTATTTTCCGACTTTTTTTACAAGTTTTTATTAAACGTAAAGTTCATTTGATAAAAATTGATCTAATGCTGATAATGAGATGAAACTTGGCACATATGTTAGTCTTATAAATGGCTACATGCGTGCTAAATCTCAAATTAATTGCAAATTTTAGTTTTAATTAGTTTTAAGAAGATATAATTTCCGAAATTTTTGCCTAGTCATCATTGCGTGCTAATGACTTCATAAACAATTTTTTACTGGAAAGTATAACTACACCTATAGATTGTATTTGTGACAAGTTTTAATTCTTTAACATAAATACACTGGGGATTATGATGATTACAGCCACACACACACACAAACACATATAGACAGACAACTTCTTTAAAACAACTTAGGAGGCCTTAAAAGCACCAGAAACGGATAATTCTGATGACATCAGGGTTTCGGATTTTTTTAAACGCATTACTTATGCTATATACTTACGGTATAAATGAGGAAATATTTATAAAAAGAGACGTAATGAGAAGAAGTTAAGAGCGATAATTTGCAATACACCAATTATTTGACGGTTTAGCATACATGCTTGTATGCAGGCGCCAATTATTCCTCTGATTTCTTTTGAATATTCAAATAAAAAATTACAAGTGTTTACTCTTTTAGAGGTGGCGAAAATCTCTGGAGTCTCTATATTTTTTTCTCGTCTACGGAGCCTTATATTTTTTTGTTGATTCTGTTGACTCTGGAGTCTGATATTTTTTTGTTGACTCTGGAGTCTGATGTTGTTTTGATCGGCTCCGAGTCCTTTTGGTGAAAATCCTAAAGAAAAATACGCTAACGGGATTTGAACCTGACTGGAGTCGAACCTCGGACCATGACCAAATTTCGTAGGTCCCTGGCATGTATTTTTTTATTATTTAATAGATTTTTTGAACAATATTCTTATACAAACACAGAGCGTAAAATGGGATGCGAACCTCAGACCTTTGTGATGTCATAGCTAGCAGTATAATAACTGACGACTCATTGACAACGACTTAGAGGGAGGATACAACAGCTCTTATCATTCCTTGGGTAGCTAGGTGCCATAACTGTACATTTAGAGGGGGACAACAACCTTATCATTCCTTGGGTAGCTAGGTGCCATAACTGTACATTGGTGACAAAGAGACTAATACTTAGAGGAGGATACAACAGCTCTTATCATTCCTTGGGTAGTAGGTGCCATAACTGTACATTGGTGACAAAGAGACTAATACTTAGAGGGAGGATAACAATCAGCTAGGTCAACATAATACTTAGAGGGAGGATACAACAGCTATCATTCCTTGGGTAGCTAGGTGCCATAACTGTACATTGGTGACAAAAGAGACTAATACTTAGAGGGAGGATACAACAGTCTTATCATTCCTTGGGTAGCTAGGTGCCATAACTGTACATTGTGACAAAGAGACTAATACTTAGAGGGAGGATACAACAGTTCTTATCATTCCTTGGGTAGCTAGGTGCCATAACTGTACATTGGTGACAAAGAGACTAATACTTAGAGGGAGATACAACAGCTCTCATCATTCACACCAGCTCTATACTCACAGCTCTTATCATTCTTGGTAGCAAGGTGCCATAAGTTAACCAAACCCGGTTAAATGATGGGTTAAATGCCGTCTCCAATGCCATAACTGTCATTGGAGACGTCATTTTTTTATTTTTCGTAATATTAACAATTTCACGTAATTATTACATTATTTTTCGACTATTTTATCTTAAATTAAGTACAATTATTAAAAATAGGTTGTAATTATTGTCTATAGAATTTATGCTTTAATTATCTGCCGTTCGTATGCTGCATTATAAATATATCTTCGATAGTGGTTGTAGAGAGATGGGGAGTCTTTAGTCTTCCTACAGGAAGACTATAGGGAGACCGTAGTAGAGGAGAGTACCTACTAAAACTGTTGTGAAAACTTTTAGACCTATTATTAGTTTTGATTTTCTTAAGTCCTCCCTCTAAGTATTAGTCTCTTTGTCATCAGAGAGTCATCTTAGTATCAGACCAGAGTGTAAAATCAGTCGGTTCGAGTGTGTAACAGTTCAACCCGAGGTTGAACACAGCGAGACCGAATCGATATGTAACCACACTCCGGATGTAACCACATTCTATTCAGTATAAGTAGCAAATACAGCAGCGCATGTGAACGAGGTAGATTCGTAATTAACTTTGACCATAGCGTCTCGGACTTAACCACACTCTATTCAGTATAAGTAGCAAATACAGCAGCCACGCATGTGAACGAGGTAGATTCGTAGTTAACTTTGACCATAGCGTCTCGATCGTTGTCCCATAGACAATGACATACTGTCCGGACGCCTTGCTTGTTGTTTTCAACTATTTCTACGATGGAAACGATTTTATACCTGAAACAGTCATTAAAACAGAGTCATCGCCACATTTTCAGTTTTTCGTTCATCCACTTCTTATTCGAAAAGGGGGGGGCAAGGTACACATTTGGTGCACTTGTCAATGAGGATAAGGTGGGTGTACAGAACATGGCACGTAACTTCATTTTACAGATAAAAGATAGTAAGAAGTTTCAAAGCCTTGACTTAAAACAACACATGCTCCTATGCCAGCATAAACTTTTAGAATAACCACTATAAATAAACAGGATAAACAACAGAAGCATATATATATATATATATATATATATATATATGCTTCTGTTGTTATATATATATATATATAATATATATATATATATATATATATAATATATATATATATATATATTAACAAAAAGCAATTATTAACCATACGTATACAAAAAATAGTAAAAAAGGACTTTAGTTTGTTATTAAACACTTTCTGATGAAGACCTAATCATATGGTCGAAAGCTTAGATGTTGTTTTATTTATCAAACCTCATAACTCTTTACTATTATATATATATATATATATATATATATATATATATATATATATATATATATATATATATATAATATATATATATATATATATATATATATATATTAGTGCTAAACTATAATTATTTTTTATACAGTTGTTACTAAAGTAACATATAAACCAAGTAGGGAAACAAATAAGATTTTTGCCAGTCATGGTGTGAACTACCCATTTTGTAGTTCACATTTTGTCCACCGGAGAGTTGGCTTAAATTTGTATTATGCGCACAGCCATCTTTGTTTTACCATTGTAAATTTAACAAAACTATTCACGGTACTCAAAATTATAGGTTTTATAGAATTTTTTAAAATTTTAAGTGAGAGGTGGTTAGAGATATGTATTTTGTCACATTTAATTCAGGATTTAAGTAGTTCTTTAAATATTAGGTTTGTTTAAATTACATTTAACGAGCGGCTTATGTAACATTTTTTTTAAAGCAATATAAGTTTTCGTCTATATATTTCAAAATCACAGAAATATGTAACAACATTACTAATAACATTATCTATAACATTACTAATAATTTAAGCTTAACATTGCTATAATTTAAGCCATTGCTTTAACTAAATTATTACAACAAAATTAAAAATTAAAATACGAAATTGAATAAAAATGTTTAAATTAGCATAAATAGAGCAAGGCAATATGCTGAAAAGTAAAACTCATCCAATTGTTACAGTGTTGCCGTTAAAAATAAAAACAAAAAATTGCGTACCTCAGAACTTTTCTCATTACATCGAAAAGGAGCGATACATGTGTCGACGACTCGTAGTGTCGAAACATCCAAGTGTCGAGACCCTGGGGTGGATGAGCAACGAATCCGATGTAATGAGAAAAGTTCCGAGGGGGTCGCCCCCAGGGTTTCGACACGTCGATGTTTCGACACTACGTGTCGTCGACACATGTATCGCTCCTACGTAGAATCAGTACAAGGGGAGTCACATGACTAATTTTTGTCCTGTATAAACCAAGGATCATAGAGATATATTACTAGAGGGGCCCTATAGGTTGAATTTTGAAACATCGAAAAAGTAACCTGACCACATTCGATTATCATTATCATCAAATAAACAGAACAAAAAAACAGTAAATTATAAAGTAGAATGTTTAAAATACAAATCACAACACAAACAATCTGTGGGAAGCCCAAAACAACTGATTAATTATAACCTTAACTCCCTCTTGGAGGAGGTTTCAATGAGGTTACACAGAGCCCCTGAGAGCCCCACTAAAAATGTTTCAGGCCTCTCAATATCTCTATGCCAAGGATGTTGAATAAAGGGGATGACGCATTAAGGAACATTTCTGACCCCATGGAAGTTGTATGAGATAGAGAAATAGGAGCAAACTTATCTTCCCTTAGGTTATAATTAAAAAAGGCGCCAAACGCAGGTTATTTAGCTAAGTTGTCATACAATTCTTGGTTGTCGAGTTTGCTTCTCAACTTTCTTCAGTGCTTTCGTTATTGTTACATTTGGTGCTTGTCAAGTCATTTGTGCTTATATTTTACATTTTGGACTCTAGGTAGCCACTTTAGTGAGAGTAATTGAAGCTTTACCGTTTACTTTTCGTAGAGAGTAAGTTAAATGTGTTAATATTTTGTCTTTTTTTAGCCTAGTGAAATGTTTTGCTAGTTTTCAAGATTCAATTTTGGTTGTAATGTTCTTAATTTTCTTTAATGTTGTTAATTTTAAGCAATATTGACAAAAAACAGTAAGAAAGTATAAACTTTTTTCTATTAGTTTATAACCTTCGCAAGCAAAACAATGGAAACCCATTGAGAGTTAAGTTTGTCTCTAAATTTTAAGACCTGCGCTGTTATGAGGATCATAAGCATGCGCAGTTCGTACCAAGTATGCGGAGTTGGTTTATGACGTGTGTTTCGTGGTGAATTCTTCTCTATGTTTTGATTTTCGATGGGGTCACTTTGTTGAATGGTAATTCGACTTAGTGCGTCATCCCCTTTATTCATCATCCTTGGTATAAACTCGTCGTTATATCGACACATGGCATGGTTTAACGATGTCTCGACATGTCATAGTCTCGACACTACATAACATCGACACATTTCCTTGGTCTCAATATTCGTTTGTCTCGACACTTCATAACCTCTACACTTTAACTGAACCATGAGTCGATGTTACGTCGTGTTGAGACATCGACATGTCGATACAACGTAGAATCCTGCCAGGGTAAAAATATTAAAAATAAATATTTCCAGGCCCTACTGAGTGTCCCTCCGTTTGTCGATGTAACTTAGTGTCGAGACTATCACATGTCGAGAGATCGTTAAACCATGACATGTGTAGATATAACGACGAGTTTGTACAGGACAGAAATTAGTCACGTGACACCCCTGTCCTGATTCTACGTAAGGTCGACACCTATAGTAGAGTCGAGGCTTTATAGTGTCGGTACCCTTTATAGGGTCTGGATATTTTAATGTTTTTATCCTAGCAGGATTCTACGTTGTATCGACATGTCAATGCCTCGACATGACGTAACATCGACACATGATTCAGTTAAATTGTCGAGGTTATGAAGTGTCGATACAAACGAATATTGAGACCAAGGATATTGAATAAAGGGGATGACGCACTAAGTCGAATTGCCATTCAACAAAGTGACCCCATCGAAAATCAAAACATAGAGAAGAATTCAACACGAAACACACGTCAAAAACTAACTGCACATGCTTGGTACGAACTGCGCATGCTTATGATCCTTATAACAGCGCAGGTCTAAAAATTTAGAGGCAAACTTAACTCTCAATGGGTTTCCCATTGTTTTGCTTGCGAAGGTTATAAACTGATAGAAAAAAGTTTATACTTTTTTACTGTTTTTTTGTTAATATTGCTTAAAATTAACAACATATAAAGAAAATTAAGAACATTACAACCAAAATTGAATCTTGAAAACTAGCAAAACATTTCACTAGGCTAAAAAAAGACAAAATATTAACACCTTTAACTTACTCTCTACGAAAAGTAAACGGTAAAGCTTCAATTACTCTCACTAAAGTGGCTACCTAGAGTCCAAATT
>JACMZG010000032.1:5252893-5300393 GCA_018340805.1 Microvelia longipes | reverse complement strand
GTTCTAGTTGTAGTTATCTGATTTAAATTTAGTTTAACAGATTTGGTTGCAGTTATCATTTTAAATTTAGTTAACAGATTTTAGTTGCAGTTATCTGATTTTAAATTTAGTTAACAGATTTGGTTGCAGTTATCTGATTTTTAAATTTAGTTAACAGATTTTGGTTGCAGTTACTGATTTTAAATTTGGTTAACAGATTTTGGTTGCAGTTACTGATTTTAAATTAGTTAACAGGTTTTGGTTGCAGTTATAATGATTTTAAATTTAGTTAACAGATTTTTGGTTGCAGTAATCTGATTTTAAATTTAGTTAACAGATTTTGGTTGCAGTCATCTGATTTTAAATTTAGTTAACAGATTTTGGTTGCAGTTATCTGATTTTTAAATTTTAGTTAACAGATTTTGGTTGCAGTTACTGATTTTAAATTTAGTTTTGGTTGCAGTTATCAGTTAATCAGTTATCTGATAAATTTAGTTAATTTAGTTATCTGATTTTAAATTTAGTTAACAGATTTAGTTTATCTGATTTTAAGGCCGTAATTCAAAGACGTTTTCCTAACATTTTCCTAACATTCTCCTAACAGTTTACTACATTTTCCTAACTTTTCTTAACTCCTAACATTCGCTTAGGAGAATGTTAGAAAATGTTAGGAAACGTCTTTGAATACGGACCTAAATTTAGTTAACAGATTTTAGTTGCAGTTTCTGATCAGGTTATCAGTTATCTGATTTTAAATTTAGTTAACAGATTTTAGTTGCAGTTATCTGATTTAAATTTAGGTTAACAGATTTTGGTTGCAGTTATCTGATTTTAAATTTAGTTAACAGGTTTTAGTTGCAGTTATCTGATTTTAAATTTAGTTAACAGATTTTGGTTGCAGTTATCTGATTTTAAGGCCCGTATTCAAAGACGTTTTCCTAACATTTTCCTAACATTCTCCTAACAGTTTACTAACATTTTCCTAACATTTTCTTAACTCCTAACATTCGCCTTAAGGAGAATGTTAGAAAATGTTAGGAAACGTCTTTGAATACGGACCTAAATTTAGTTAACAGATTTTAGTTGCAGTTATCTGATTTTAAATTTAGTTAACAGGTTTTAGTTGCAGTTATCTGATTTTAAATTTAGTTAACAGATTTTAGTTGCAGTTATCTGATTTTAAATTTAGTTAACAGATTTTGGTTGCAGTTATCTGATTTTAAATTTAGTTAACAGGTTTTAGTTGCAGTTATCTGATTTTAAATTTAGTTAACAGATTTTGGTTGCAGTTATCTGATTTTAAATTTAGTTAACAGATTTTGGTTGTAGTTAACTGATTTTAAATTTAGTTAACAGATTTTGGTTGCAGTTACCTGATTTTAAATTTAGTTAACAGGTTTTAGTTGCAGTTTATTTAAATTATTAATTGTTTTTTTTCCAACTGCTTTTTTTATGTGAAAGAGCGTTGGAAACTTGATAAGGCCAGACGAAGTCCGAGGTACTAATGACTTAGGACTTATCTAAAAATTACTAAAAAAGCACAACAACATAACACATACTTTTTATTTTTTTACAAGAATATAATATAAATTACATCTACAAAGATCACATTTTATTAAATTTTTATTTGATAAATCAGCTACCGTCGAAACTTGTTGTTCAATTAAAATATCCCTGGACCGGTTTCGGCATAACGCCATCATAAGCAGGCGGGGCAACACTCGAGCTCTCATCTAATAAAGTGAAATAACTAATCAGTAAATTGATTCTGATTAGGTTAATTATATATATATATATATATATATATATATATATATATATATATATATATATATATATTATATATTATATATACATATATATATATATATTTATATATATATATATATATATATATATATATATATATATATATATATATATATATATATATATATATATATATATATATATATATATATAAATATAATATATCCTGTATTTTTTTTACACGAAAAAAACAAAAAATTCTGGTTACAATCAGCACTACGAGCCCTCTGAAATGACTTGATTAACTCGGTTTTAAAACTAAAATGTTTTTTTTTTAACTCAATGTTTATTTTAACTGTATTTTTTCAAGTGTATTTATAAACAGAAATTATTTTAACTGTATTTATTTAGCTATATTTTATAAACTGTATCCGTTTTAACTGTATTTATTTAACTATATTTTATAAACTGTATCCGTTTTAACTGTATTTATTTCAAATGTATTTATTTTAACTATATTTCTTAAACTGTATTTTTACAAACCATATTATAAAAGTGGTATTCTTATAAATTCTACATATAAACTGTTTTAGTTTTGCTGTACAAATAAACTTTTTCATAAACTGTATTTATTTTGCTGTTTATAAACTTTTTATACAATGTATATATTTGTCAGTATTTTAATTTTTTTATACAATGTATATTTGTCAGTATTTTAAACTTTTTTATTCAATGTATATATGTGTCAGTATTCATAAATTGTTTTATATAATGTATATTAAACTTTGTAATGTATTTTAAACTTTTTTATACAATGTATATTTTTCAGTATTTTAAACTTTTTTATACAATGTATATTTGTCATGTATTTTAAACTTTTTTAATACAATGTATATATTTAATCAGTTTTTCATAATTTTTTTTATACAATGTATATTAAACCTAACTTATGTGTAATTAAACTTTGTTAATGTAATTTTAAACTTTTTTATCAATGTAATTTATTTTATCTAGTTTTTACTTTTTTAATAATGTATATTGTCAGTATTTTAAACTTTTTTTATACAATTGTATATATTTATCAGTATTATAATTTTATTTTTATACAATGTATATTAAACCTAACTTATGTGTATTAAACTTTGTAATGTATTTTAAACTTTTTTATACAATGTATATATTTGTCAGTATTTATAAAGTAATTAATAATAATAATTATAATAATGCCCGTTTAGAACCTTACGGCTTATCAGGGACAAACCCTGAGGGAACCACCTTAGGTGGTAGTGGCAACCGATACGCTCAGAGTGCATTCTAAAGTTATTTAAACAATAATCTTATATAATCTGAGAGCCTAATCTGGGATGCGAACTCCAGACCTCCGTGGTGTTAAAGGTCAGTGTTAAGACTAACGCTCTAACGACCTTGGCCTCGGAGGCGGCTTTATAAAGTTATCACAATGTCATACATTAATAAGATATAATTAATTTTTACATATACTTATTTATATTTACATTTTTATATCTCTTGAAAAATTTAACGAAAATTAACTTCTTAAACGGTATTTAAGAAGTTAATTCAGAATTAAAGTATACAGGGTGGTTCAAAAGTCTTCGCCTTCCATTCTTAGCTTATTAATGAAACTTGGGATACTTTCTTTTTATAAAAGGGACTTCCATTTTGTTAAGTAGTTAACTTGGAGTGTCGTATTCCACCGGATTTCGCGAAAAAGTTACTACTTATATCTGAACAACTTAAAAACTGAACTAAATATGGCGGAAATTTTAGTTTTCATTTTACTAATAATTTCTCAAAAAAGTTAATGTGTTGAAATAATAATAAAATTTAATTTTTTAAGATAGAAGTTACCTTTAAGCTCTATATTATTATAAAATTAATTAATTACTTTTAGGAAATTAAAATTTAAATTAATTTGATGTAGTTATTTAAAAAATTATTTTCCTTGCCAGAAACCACAGTTTTTAAAAAAACTTTTTTAAAGAAACCATAATTTTTGCACCATCTTTACTAAGGTAGGGCCCCCCTGGCTACCCCCATGGGTGGGGGTACTTATAGTTAGTCCACCCTGTATAAATTTATATTTTTACATAAAACTCTTTCTATTACACTTCATATTTACATTCACAGCCGTCATGACTTAGTTAAACCTACTAATACTAACAATAAATTACAGATACATGAAATAATAAATTAATTTAAGATAAAGACATATAAATGGTGGGTAAATAAATAAACATAGAATAATACTAATATAGAAGGAGCGTAGGAACGTAAACACAATGTAATTCTACTGATAACACGAAAGCCGGTTGACTAGTGGTCTTAAGTAGGGGTACCACCCTAACAACAAAAAAATATTTTAAATATGTGTCATAAATACCCATAAATGAAGAATGATCGTAAAGAACAAATCTATTAACTCAAAACACCTGCTGAGTATTTAATAAAACCGGTCTTAGATGGCAAAAGGGTGGCGGAATACAAGAATCTACATTTAGTTGACGAGGACTACTTTTATTATAATTTTAACTGTAAACGTTAAAATTTAAAATGCTTAAAATATTGTAATGCACCGATATTTATTTTAGTATTCTATGAATAATCAATCATTAATTAATAATAGAACATAATAATTCAGCAACCGGAAGTATTGCCAACTTTTTTTTTAGAAAATTGTATATTGTAAGGGTGGCAGCATTACTTAAGTCCACCAGTGAACCGGCTTTCGTGTTATCAGTAGTTCTCTTTCTATATATAGTATTATTTCTTATTATTTTCTATATAAGAGTTAATATAACCTATGACTCGTCTAATAATCATATTATAAGGTCAACACTTCTAACCGCTACTACTTACGGGGTACCTCGGTACTTCACCATATCGAATCCGCTACGCTCATCCTCACATCTTCACGAAGGTACCCGATTTGTTCAAATTTATATTTGAGTGCAATGTCGAAGTGGACTTACTGTTAATGCTTTAAAAAGCGTATTGGTGACCCCTTTGATGGTTCAAATATTTACATGGAATGTGAAATACGTAATGACTATTTACAATGTAAAAATATAGTATAGAATGCTACTAGGTAGCCAAGAGGGCACTTTTATAGAAAAAGGACCCCCCCCCCCTAATCATACCCTTAATTCTACCTTAACAAACTCAGATTAGAGATTTTAAGGTAAAATAACTTGGTATTTCTTCCTTTAACAGTCTTAAGAGGAAGAATTGACTCAAAACTCACTAGAAATTATATTTTTAATGTAGATAGTCCAAGAAAAAAAAAATAAATAAAATGCCCGTTTTAGGGCCTTTCGGCCCATCAGGGTATTCACCCTGCGGGAACCACCTCAGGTGGGTTGCATCTACTATAATACGGCACACGGCTAAAATCAATTGACAGCGCGCTAAAAATCTGTGAGGGAAAGAATTCTATTGGTTCAGACCGACCACGCTCTCTCCCCTCCACCTCATGCCAACCTCGGTACAAAAAATACCTTTTTCGTAAATAAAATCATAAAAAGGCAACACTGGTTGTAAACAATTGTAACCTCGCGACGCTTTTATTTCCCCTCATTGTGTATATTGATCTGTTCGAGTTGGTTTCGTTTCATTCCAATCTGTTCAATTCATCCAATTATTGCAGAGTTGTAATATGATCTGAGTGTCTATATTTGACGCATGGACATTGATGTATTCTTCAAGTATTTCTTGCTATTTGAGTACAGCGCAGGGTCTGTGGTTAGTCAAACCAAAAGACAGCATTTTTATGGAAAATGGCATGTTTTCAATAGATGACAGTCTTGACTTTTTTAAGTCATGGATGCATATTGTGTCATATTATTTTTATGATATGAAACAATACGCATTCAATTATACAAACTTGACACAAAAAAGCAGTTTGTTTTGGAAAAAGTAAATATAGCTGACGATTTATTTAAATCGTCAAACTGTTATCATAGAACTGTTATAATCCATTGCATTACGTAATTAACAACTTAACTCCACTTAATTCATACTTCCCGAACAAATTTAAAGCAACACTTAGTTGATAAATTTATAAGATTCAACAATATTCCTACTTATGAATAATAGTTTTTAAAAGATAAAAAAATAGGATATCAAATAAAAACAAATAATAAAATTCAAAACATAACCTGACTTTCAGTGTTGTCAGAGTAGGGAATTTTCTTTGTTACTTAAAAGAAGGGATTTTTTAATTAAAAAAAGAGGGTTGAAAGCATTGAGATTTTGGCTGGCTGTCAAGTGATTTTAGCCGTGTGTCGTATTATAATGAAGAAATATTATAAGAAAAACATATTATAACATAAAAAAAAACCAGCTAAGTATTTTATAAAATCGGTCTAAAAGTATGGCGGAATTCTACGATCTACATTTAGTTGACGAGGACTACATTTAAAATAATTTTAATTAAAAACGTTAAAATACAATTTAAAATGCTTAAAAAATTTTAATGCACCGATATTTATATTAATATTTTATGAATAATCAATGATTCATTAATAATAGAACATAATAATTCAGCAACCGGAAGTATTGCCAACTTTGTTGTGAGAATATTGTATATTGTTAGGGTGGCAGCATTACTTAAGACCACCAGAGAACCGGATTTGCTGTTATCAGTTATGCTCCTTCTATATATACAGTCTATCGTTTAGTTTAAAAATCTTGACAGGTCAGTTTAGACACCACTGATTCTTAAGAAAAAAAATCCCTACAAGAAGGGAGTGGGAAAAAACTATGTAAACAAATCATGTTATTTTACCCTTATTTTCTTGACGATGTTTTTTTACATTTCTTTTGTGTAGTTTTATTTTAAAATATCATTTTTAAGATTAATTTTAAAGTAGTTTTCTAAACGATGTAATCAAAAGAAGAATCACAAACAAAGTGAACAATTGCCGGGAAGAAGGTTTTTCCCATACAGCGGTTATTGTGGAAGGGATTTTTTTTCTCTTTTTAAGTGAAAGGTTGGCAGTGGCTTCTCTGATTGGTCAATCCCTAAAATACTTATGACCTTGGGGATTTTTAAACTAAACGATAGACTGTAGTATTATTCCTATAGTGTTATTCTACTAATAGTGAGCTCCGTTTTTCGTTCCTTAGGAGTTTTGACTCTCAGTTTTAACAGTTTTAACTCCGTATGGATAAAAGCATTATCCAAAAAAATCTCTTAAAACTTAAATAAAATTTTACAGCTTCAAGATAATTTATGTTTACCTAATTTTGGTTCTATAAGTAGATAAAATAAATATTAATATTATGACTAGAACAAGGTATTCAATGCAACACAAGGATCTTGAATAAAGGGGATGACGCACTAAGTCGATTTGCCATACAAGAAAATGACCCTATCGAAAACCAAAAAATAGAGAGAATTCAACACGAAACTCACGTCAAAAACCAACTGCACATACTTGGTTCATACTGCGCATGCTTACAATTCTCATAACAGCGCAGGTCTTAAAATTTAGATGCAAACTTACCTCTCAATGGTTTCCCATTGTTTATTGCTTGAGAAGGTTAAAAACAAGCTTAAACTATCACTCACTGAAGTGACTAAGTATAGACCAAAATTTAAAATAAAATCAGCACAAATGATTTAACAAGCACCACAAATGTAACATTGACGAGAAACACGGATGAAAGTTAAGAAGCAAACTCGACAACCTTGCAACATAACCTGCGTTTGGCGTCTTTTTTCATTATAACCAAGAGGAAGGTAAGTTTGCTCCTATTTCTCTATCTCATACAACTTCCATGGGGTCAGAAATGTTCCTTAATGCGTCATCCCCTTTATTCAAGATCCTTGATGCAACATCACAAGTTTTGTCGCAACTTGTGACAATTATTATTGCACCCAAACAAAAGTCAAGATGTTTGTTACAAATCATCTGCACCATAGGATTGATTTGCAGAATGGACGGGATATTATTTTTGTTTATAAGTCTATGTTGGCCAATTCTTAGGATTCTAAGGTACTAAATTTAGATCTTTAAGTCTGCAGTGCCTCTTAGATCTGCTAATGCAGTACCTTTTAGATCTGCTAATGCAGTGCCTCTTAGATCAGTTAATTTAGTGCCTGCAGTGCTCTTAGATCTGCTTATGCAGTGCCTCTTAGATCTGCTTATGCAGTGCCTCTTAGATCTGCTAATGCAGTGCCTCTTAGATAAGCTAATGCAGTGCCTCTTAGATCTGCTAATGCAGTGTCTCTTAGATCTGCTAATGCATTGCCTCTTAGCTTAATGCATTAGATCTGCTAATGCAGTGCCTATAGATCTGCTAATGCAGTGCCTCTTAGATCTGCTTATGCAGTGCCTCGTAGATCACCTAGATATCTTAGAGCAGTGCTTCTTAGATATAAGACCTAGATATCTTAGATCTGCATTGATTGGTCAGTACTGCTGCTATAATAAGTCTGATACTTGACATTTTTACTTCCAATTCACCGGCTACTGTATCCAGTCTACAATGTCCTTAGCATTCTAATACCAGATCAATACATTAAGCCGGGTCTTCTTCCGTCAATACAGCTAAACGTCAGTGTCGCTACAAGTCGATCTATAGTAAGTTCTATGCTATAGAATAGTAACAGATCTTCTATTAGATCTGCGAGTCATGGGATGCGCTGATGACGTCAGGGTTCCTCGCCTGGTTGAGTAAGTCAGAGATGAAGTTAAGGTTGAGTTGAACTCAGTTGGAGATGGTTTAAACCATCCTCCCCACCTCATGAACCGCCACCTCCTGCAACAATCATAACAAGTAAGGTGTTCAGGTTATAATTAAATTATAATATATTAGTTAGTTCATATAACAAATACAGTTGGACCTCCATATAACGAACTTCTATACAACGAAAGTCTCTGTGTAACAAATTGTTTTACGTTCCCTTGAATTTTGTGTTTAAAATTGTTTCTTTTTAACGAGAAAAATTTCTATATAACGAACAAAATTTCCAGAAATAAAGATAAAGGCAAGACCCGCAAACTTTCAAGGAATAGACCAAAACGGCACTTCTGTTTTTCTGTAATTTCCCAGAACAATTATTTATTGATTCGCCCTGCCTTATTTAATTTTGCGAACCCTTTCTTTACAATTTTCTATGAAATTAGGATTAATACAGCATAGAACTAAAAATCTTTCAGTTTTAATTTGGTATTCGGTCTGACCAGTTCGTTTGTAAAATTTTTTATTTGTTTGTAAATCGAGTTTATTAAAATGTCAATACGGAAATCGCTGTCCCTTTCTGAAAAAATCAATTTATTAAAAGATTCTAAAGATGGAGTCAAAAACAAAGACTTGTCTCTGAAGCATAAAATCGCTCCTAGTTCTATATCAACAATTTAAAAAAATCGGGAATCTATACTTAGGTTGTACAAAACGAGTGGCGATTTAAAAAAAGTTCTCGAGTATGCAAGTATGAAGACATTGATGACGCAATTTTACAGTGGGTGACAATGTTAAGGGACAAAAATATGCCTGTGACAGGACCGCTAATAAAAGAAAAGCTGCTGAATATGCAACTGCGAGGTTATTATTCATCCTATATATTCAATTAAATATCATAAAATAGTACAGAGTTATTTATTTTTTCAATTTCTATATACAACGAAATTTCTATATAACGAATTTTTTCTCTTGAACCTTTAAGTTCGTTACATAGAGGTCCGACTGTATCTTATAATCATAATATTTAGAATATTAACATCTATATTTCTATCTATATTTATATTAACTTCTATAAAAAGATGATAAGAATTATTTTAGGACTGCAATATGAGAGACTTGTTTAAAGCACTTAAGACACTAAAAATTATGACTGTAGTCAACTTATTTATCTATAACAGCCTCCTCTATGTTAAGACTCATACTGACCTATTTGACAAGAAACAACAAGACCCATAACTAAACACTAAAACAAAGACGCCCTGGTTATCCCGCCCACAGATTAGCCAAGTCAGAGGTTGGTCATAGCATTCTTGGTGTAAAATTCTTTAATTACTTTGAAAAGAAAATTCAGGACTTGCCTGAAAATCATTTAAAAAGCATATAAAAGAATTTTTTAGTTAATAATCCTTTTTATTCATTCACATCATATCCTCTATCTTACATTTTATTATATCTTATATCTATATCTATCGCCGCCTTCCTAAGGTTTTGTAAAAATACAGTCAGAGACTATTAGAGACGAACCCTCATGGGATTTTTTTTGTCTAGTTTAAGGCGATATTTGTACCTCGGCACCAGGATGCAGCACAGTCGTTTTAGGAGTAGTTGCGTACTTCTCGATGGATTGCGCCACTGACTCATACTCCGTACACACACAAGCAAACTACACACCTCACACTGAGATATCTCCTGAAATGGTCAACAACCCTTGGTTCCATCCCTTATCTGCCATACTTCTCTGGTTAACATCTTATACCCCTAAATTCTTAATCCCCTTACCTATGTCTATTGTAATTCATTATTATTGCATATTGGTTTTTTACCAATTTTTTAAGGATGGGAATTTTATCTATAATACCTTCCCACAAATATTATTGTAAAAATATAAGATAAGAAGTGTTAGATCTAATCTTTTTAACTTATATCTCTAATTTTAATACTTTCAATAATAACTTGCATTTCTTTTAACCCTCTAACAGTTTTTAATCATAATTTCCTTACCTGTTTTTTACTAGGTTAATATTATTTGCTAAGTTATTGTTAAATAATAGATTTTCATCAAAAATATGTTGACACTAATATTTTTATTACAGACAAAAATCTGGTAATTATATATTATTATATCCAACAAAAAATTAGGCCTTCATTAGCTTTTCACTACAAGATTGTATTTAAAAATAGGTCAGCTGTTGCTGATGGTAATAATGCATGCAAATTCCCTATTTATATCCTTTGTGACGTTTAATTTTAAGATAATTTTTTAACTTTGATATCTAATATCAAAGGTGCTATCAGGGGTTTCATTGCTTAAAATAGGCCCTTGTAGACGTACGGTTTTTCCCGACGGTTTTGGACCGACAGTCCAAAACCGGCGGGAAAAACCGTACGTCTAAATGCTGGGACGGATCGATTGGACCGCTGGTACCTGGTCCTGTGTGACCGTTTGGCCGTCAGTTTTTTGTTATGTGCATTTACACGTGCAGACCAGACTGGCGGATCAAGTCTGTCGGTTTTTTTATTTACTTTACTTTTTACTTTACAGCACTTAATTAAAAAAAATAAAGAAAAATAAAATATAAAAATCGGGTATGGGGTACCTTGGAACTTTTTCTCATTCATGATTACGCTAATTTAGAGTGGTCGTATTGACTTCAGACTGGTTTCATTCGATTCAGTGCCCAAACATACATAGAAAACGACACCCTACTCGAAATTTATTTATTTTTTATCGACCTAAATTTTGGTTTCCGGTAATTTACAATGGTTTTTTCCGACTTTTTGGTCATTTAGAGTGGTTGCATTGACTTCGGACCGGTTTTATTTTGATTCAGCGTCTCAAAAACTTTTTTGCGACGAAAATATTAACCCTGAATTTTGCCGATTTTTTGAAAATTTTGCTGACTCAGCAAACTGGGTTAATGATGTTACAAAAACCTTGTTTTTCAATAGGGTTTGTGTCCTCCAAAGGCTGATTTTTGTACAAGTTGATTAAAAAATCCGTTCGAAAGATAGTGTTTTTACAAGAAACTGATGCCTATCACATTAGCGAATTTTATCCCAAAGGAAATTCGCTAAAAAAAAGCTCTTAGAGGACAAATCAAAACAATTTTTTAAATAGTCTTAATGAAAAACAAAAACAATCCCCTAAAACAAAATATAAATTATTATTGAACTGAACTGAACTAAATATGGTTTTTATTTAAAATTATAAAACCACAAAGTTATATGTCGAACTAAAAAAACAATTTAATTTTTAAGACAAAAGCTACCTTTAAGCTCTAATTATTATAATAAAAATTATAAAATTAATTATTTTTTAAAATTAAAATTTAGATTAATTTTATAAAAAAAAATGTTTTCCTTGCCTGAACCATAGTTTTATATAATTTTTGCAACAACCCTGCTCGGCTAGGGGGGGGCCGGGCCCCCCTGCCCCCCCCCCCTGGCTACGCCAGCTGCCTAAGCTTAAAGATATGTAACTAAGCTTTAAACTAGTGCAAATAATAGTGCGTACTTCTAGTTTTAGATGCATAGTTTTCTACAACTAACTGGATAATTATGCCCATTTCCTTTGGAAAATACAGACAAAATGAGTTACGAGCAGTGCTTGACAATTGAGTAACTGCTTAGGTTCTAAAGCATGAACCGGAACCACGCAATGGGCATGGTTCTTCGTTCTTGCATAAGCAAGAAATGGGTTGTTTAGCACGGAAACACGCATTCTACTAAATTGAATTCGCCCGACAGCGGACCACCGCGCCGGAATTATTTACTTAGTAGTTGTAAAGTTATATAATCTAAAAAACTATAAAAATTATCATTCCAACCAGGATTGTTGTTATAAGCACGGAAACACGCATCCAAAGGAAATTCGTACGACATGCGGACCACCGCGCCAGAATTTTGTGTTATTTATAAAATGCAAAACATTTTTCAAAAAATTGTATTGGTACAATAGAAATCACAATTTATGGATGACTTAAATTATTCTAACATTATTACATAAAACTTACTGGTAGTTAATTAGACAAAACAATAATTATTTGTTCTTTTTTTGACAAAAGGCAAAAATGTAAACAAAGCAAAAACCCAGGTTTGTTTATAATAATTGTTTGGTAATGATAAAAATTAATTAAAAACACCTTTTTAACTCCGAATTACTGGTAATTTTGTCCTATACATGGGAAATAATATTGGTATTGATTAAACTGTGTTAAACGAAAAGTTTTTCCAAAAGACGGATAAGATTTTCTATTGTTTTAAAACAGTTATTAAGCTACACATTTTTATTATTCTTTTAATTTTTTAGAAAAATGCAACTCTTTTTAGTTTTTTTAAAAAACAATCAAACTGTTTTATGAAATCAATGTATACTTTTTCTTTAGGAAATTCTCTTGCTTTCTAAGGATATTCATAACTTATTTGCATTATTCATTATTAAGGAGGTAAAGCATGTTTTTCAAATCAACATACGCAACTCTAAAACAATGATGACTGTTTGCATGTAATAATTTGCTCATAACTAACATTGATTAATAACAGATGGTTTGGAAGAAGCTACTAGGATAAATTCTAGGGGATTTGACCTGGGGTAAATCCTACGCTACAGCTTATCAGATAAGTTGAGATTAAGATTTACCATGCTTAAAAGGTATATAAGCAGATCTTATTTTTTTTAAAGTCCACTTGCGTTCTGAAAGCTGTTGTAGTAAGTTCGCCAGTATATTATTTGAATTTCAAATATTATTAATTTTTATTTCTTCGTCATAGTTGCTTGCTATTATAAAATTTAAGTGCATATATAGTTGTGTAGTGAATAGTGCTATTGTGATTACAAAGACTTTTGAATCGCTGTCATCTGTTGAAGTTGCTCTTCTTCTTTTTAACAGGTACGTAATTAATTACACTAATTATTATTAAATGTTTTTTGTTGTCCCTTGAACAAAATAATTCTGGTGCGGTGGTCCGCATTCCAATTTCATTTGGAATGTGTATTTCCTTAACAATCCACTTCTTTTAAATGGGAACCTAAGCAGTTACTCAATTGTCAAGCAGTGCTCGTAACTCATTTTGTCTGTATTTTTCAAAGGGAATGCGCTTAATTATACAGTTGGTTATACAAAACTACCTCTAAAATTAGCAGTGTGCACTATTATGTGCACTAGTTCAAAGCTTAGTTACTGTTTATCTTTAAAGGTTGATAGAGTGCACCGTATCCCCGTCTGCTGCTGCGTTCTTATGCTTATTTATGTAACTTCGTGTTTTCCCGCATTTTCCTAACCTTTCCCGCTCTTTTTCCGTACACTTTTCCTCGCCATCTTGTATTTTACCAACCTCGATATCGTTCCGTTCGTTCTCTCTACCTCTTCCTCTCCGAGTGTTATCTCATTTATTATATCTTACTATTTTATTATAAACGATTATTATTTTCATTTCTTAACTTTCCGTGTGCCGAAATCAGTGCTGTTGTGGTCGCGTAAACTAAATATCAATTCGTGCTCTGTTGTGCTCTGTTGTGCTGTGTACACCGTGCTTCCGGTCAATTTTGGATACGTTCAGCTTCACCAGGCCTGGTCACCTTCACGTCACTTCTTTGAAATCAAGTAAGCCACGGATTGCTATAATTACACTCTATCTCGATTATTAATATTGTCTTTATATCTCAAATTCTTGTTCTCTACCTCTCTCTCCCTACCCATAGGGCGTAGAGATTTTGTTCTCAAAATCCTACAATGTATATGTTTTTCAAATGGTAAATATAGTTTTATGGTAAATAAAATAATCGATTTGCATATAAATAAACAATACCCTCCTATTTTTGCCTCATAGACTAAAATGTATTCATAGAACCCTGCCGACTTTTCTTTAAAATCTGTGCTATCTTAATAATCTATAACTTATATTATAGATTGTGTATATATTTAATAAACAATTACAAAATATATTCGGTTCGGAGGAACATGTTAATATAGATCACGTAATATTTACAATGGTTCACAATTTTCATGATTAAGAATAACCATAATATCACATATAATTTGAATCTAGGAAAAAGTACACAGGAAAAATACAGGGTTTTTCACTGTATTTTTCCTGTGTACTTTTTCCTAGATTCGATTATATGTGATATTTATATATATATATATATATATATATATATATATATATATATATATATATATATATATATATATATATATATATATATATTATATATAATATATATATTATATATATATATATATATATATATATATATATATATATATATATATATATCATATATATATATCCTGTATTTTTTTTACACGAAAAAAACAAAGAAAAAAGTACTCGGAATAAATACACAGATTTAAAAAATACGGCGAAAAAATTATTCAAAATAAGTACACCTTAAACTTGCTAACAATTTACTGGATATTTTAGATTACATCTAAATCAGTTACGCAGTGCTGTATAAGTAATCACTGAGAATAAAACGAAAACCAATCCTAGACAGAAATTTACTTCGTTTGAGGGGAGGGGGGCGATATCTTTTCCAGGCCTGCTTGTAATGATTGTACTGTAAACGTATCATACATTAGTTTAAACCCAGAGTACGATTTGAATATGAATATTTACAATTAAAAATTATTACTACAAGTGTCAATATGTACATATATTTTAGTGAATTTCCTTTGGGAATAAAATTCGCTAATAGGATAGACGTCATGGTAGAATACGAACCTCGGACCACGATACAAATCTGTTTCAGAGGTCCCTAATGACGAAAAATACGTTTCGCGAAACTTTATATATATATATATATATAATATATATAATAATTATATATATATATATATATATATATATATAATATATATATAATTATATATATATATATATATATATATATATATAATATCATCTTTAACAGATTAATATTTTTAATCAAACTTGGTACAAATCATATTGAAAGGTTTTGTGCGTCACTAACCGGTTTGCTGAGTAAGCAAAATTTTGAAAGGCAAATTCGGGTGAATTCTCTTCTTCGCTGTTTTTCTTTAAGGAAATGCGCTAAAACCTTAAAGATAACTGACTAAGCTTAAAGATAAGTAACTAAGCTTTAAACTAGTGCAAATAATAGTGCGTACTTCTAATTTTAGACGCATAGTTTTCTACAATTAACTGGATTATGCACTTTTTTTTGGAAAATACAGACAAAATGAGTTAAGAGCAGTGCTTGACAATTGAGTAACTACTTAGGTTCTAAAGCATGAACCGGAACCACGCAATGGGCATGGTTCTTGCATAAGCAAGAAATGGGTTGTTTAACACGCATTCTAAATAAAATTCGCCCGACAGCGGACCACCGCGCCGGAATTATTTATTTAGTAGTTGTAAACTTATATAATGTGAGAAACTATAAAAATGATCATTCAACCATTATAGTTGTTAAGCACGGAAACACGCATCCAAAGGAAATTCGCCCGACATGCGGACCACCGCGCCAGAATTATTTTAAAATTATTATTATGATTTTTTTAACAATAAATATTGGAGGAGGATTAATTGCAACATTAATATCATTGTATATATAACATTATGATAAAAAGAAAATAATATCACCATCTCTTAGGTTTGTGGAACTTAAAGTAAATCCATTTAAATGCTATTGTGAAAATTGTCAAGTTAGGGTTGGGTCAGGTAGAAGAAAGTAGTTGATGTGATGAACATCTAAAGACAAAGATGGATATATCGCAAAATTGGTTGTCTCTTTCTATTATCCAAAGTTAAACATGTTGCTACCTGAGAGCGACACTGTACAGAAGAAAATTTTCTAGAAATGTGAGGGTGGGGTAGAACTAGCCTTACCAAAATCTCCCATATAGGTGGGGCCTCTGGTTCTAAGTACTCCGTGATACAGTCCTCGAAAAATCCACCATCTCCGCTACGGTCGGAATAATAAGTTCTTATAATATTTAAGAAAGTTCCACCCCTGGATAATAAATAAAACCTCGGCTCTCCGAAAGTGCAAGCTCTGAACTCCCCATATCCCAGATTATAAAATATTTACTCCCCATACAAAGAGACTAAAACTATTAGAGGGAGGATACAACAGCTCTTATCATTCCTTGGGTAGCAAGGTGCCGTAACTGTACATTGGTGACAAAGAGACTAATACTTAGAGGGGGATAACAGCTCTTATCATTCCTTGGGTAGCTAGGTGCCGTAACTGTACATTGGTGACAAAGAGACTAATACTTAGAGGGAGGATACAACAGCTCTTATCATTCCTTGGGTAGCTAGGTGCCGTAACTGTACATTGGTGACAAAGAGACTAATACTTAGAGGGAGGATACAACAGCTCTTATCATTCCTTGGGTAACTAGGTGCCGTAACTGTACATTGGTGACAAAGAGACTAATACTTAGAGGGAGGATACAACAGCTCTTATCATTCCTTGGGTAGCTAGGTGCCATAACTGTACATTGGTGACAAGAGACTAATACTTAGAGGGAGGATACAACAGCTCTTATCATTCCTTGGGTAGCTAGGTTAACTGTACATGGTGACAAAGAGACTAATACTTAGAGGGAGGATACAACAGCTCTTTCATTCTTAGGTAGCTAGGTGCCGTAACTGTACATTGGTGACGTCATTTTGTTTATTTTTCCTAATAATTACAATTTCACGTAAATATTACATTATTTTTCGACTATTTTGTTTTAAATCAAGTAAAATGAATTTAAAATAAGTTTTAATTATTATCTATTGCATGTATTCTTTAATTGTTAGTTTTGAATAATGTGGTTTAATGTGGCATCACTGAAGAATGTCCGCCGTTAGTAGAATGCATGCTACAATAGGAGTTGTAGAGGGGCGGGGGAGTATCTACTCTCTCTTTAGGGAGACTTATAGTAGGTGTAAGTAGTTACGTCACCTATGGAAACTGTCTTACTTACAGACCCCTTATCACTGTTCTGTACTCCCTCTAATAGTTTTAGTCCTAACGTTTTTTCCTAACATTTTCCTAACGTTTTCCTAACATTTTCCTAACGTTTTCCTAACATTTTCCTAACATTCTCCTTAAGGAACAAGGAGAATGTTAGGAAAATGTCTTTGAATACGGGCCTTAGTCTCTTTGTCCCCATAATATAACCTGTGCCCTATCAAGTTGAATACGTTACCTGAAACTCCTGCACAGTCTAGCAGAAAACAAACAGTATATGATAGGATTTGCAGCGGAGTTAAGAGGTGCCAGACTCTGTATGAAGGTAGACAGGGCAATGTTGAACTGTGACGTCATCGGTACATACCCGTAGACTTGCAGCATGTTAAACAGGAAGTAAGGGCTCCAACATAAGATGAATACTGTAACAACGTCATTTATATATATATATATATATATATATATATATATATATATATATATATATATATATATTATATATATATATATATATATATATATATATATATAAATCGGGTGAGGGGTACCTGGTAACTTTATTTTTATTCTTTTTGGGACATGACCAAACAATTTTTTTATTGACTCAAAATCCGTTACCGGCTTAGAATAATACTATATATGGAAGGAGCACTACTGATAACACGAAAGCCGGTTCAGTGGTGCACTTAAGTATTGCTGCCACCCTTACAATATACAATTTTCTAAAAAAAAGTTGACAATATTTCCGGTTGCTGAATTATTATGTTCTATTATTAATTAATGATTGATTATTCATAAAATACTAATATAAATATCGGTGCATTACAATATTTTATGCATTTTAAATTGTAGTTTAACGTATTTATTAAAATTATATATAAAAAGTAGTTCTCGTCAGCTAAATGTAGATTCTTGTATTGATGCCGCTATCCTTTTGCCATCTAAGACCAGTTTTATTAAATACTCAGCAGGTGTTTTAAGTTACTATATTTGTTCTTTACGGTCTTTCTTTATTAATAGATATTTATGACACATATTTAAAATAATGTTTGTTGTCAGGTTGGCAGCTGGCAGCATTACTTAAGTGCACCAGTCAACCGGCTTTCGTGTTATCAGTTGAATTACATTGTGTTTACGGTCCTGTGCTCCTTCTATATATAGTATTATTCTAAGGTTACCGGTCAAAAGAAGTAGCAGTCGACAGCGCGGGAAAATAGTGTTGAGAAACCAATAAGGTTAGGCTAATTTGAAATTGAGGGCGTGGTTTAACGTCCAGAACTAACCTCTTTGGCTGTCTCACATTATTTTCCCACGCTGTCAACTGATTTTAGCTGTGTGTCGTATTATAGTTTATATAGTAAAGTTCATAAGGCAAAGACATTACCAAAGACGATAACGAATGTCATTTTAATAGTTTTGACTTTAGCTCTGGGTATGAGGCCTCTGGAACTTGCTCGTCTTGTTTCGTTGATATCGTCTAACTTACTCTTCTCTCGGAAACCTGCAAGCAAAAAAAATCAGGGCAGTTTTTGCATTCGTATAGGATTAATTTCAAGCAAAATATGTCCTTATTTAAGCACAAATATGTAAATATAATCACTATTTAATCCCCTCTCTAAATAATTCGAACTCTATTTGATCCCCTCTCTAAATAATTCGAGCTCTATTTAATCCCCTCTCTAAATAATTTAAGTTCTATTTAACCCCTCTCAGCTCTATTGACTCCTCTCTAATAATTCAGCTCTATTTATCCCCTCTCTAAATAATTCAAGCTCTATTTAATCCCTCTCTAAATAATTCAAGCTCTATTTAATCCCTCTAAATAATTCGAGCTCTATTTATTTCCCACTCTAAATAATTCGAGCTCTATTTCTGTAAATCAATTTTCGTTTGGATACATTTCTCGAGTGGAATCAGACTAAACTGTTCATGTAATTAATATAAGTTAATAGGCATAAATCCCTATTGTACTAGTAGTTATAGCCGCCTCCGTGGCCGAGGTCGTTAAGGCGTTAGTCTTTACACTGACATTTGACACCCAAGGAGGTCTGGGGTTCGCATCCCGGTTACGCTCTCAGTTTATAGAAGATTATTGTTTAGATAAATGATCGCCAACTTTAGAATTCACTTCGAGCGTAATGGCTGCTACTACCACCCAAGGTGGTTCCCGCAGGGGTTATCGCTGATGAGCCGCAAGGCTCTAAACGGGCATTATTATTATTATATATATACTAGTAGTTATACTTATGATTTTTGAAAAACCGCTGAGGAGTACCGGGTACAAGGGCTTCTACCCTTCATCCTCATTCTGATGCTAGCTGTTTACTTACGATGCCTTGTTGCCAGAATATTAGCTCTGCTTCCCTTCCTCCATATTGTAATTACTATAACAGCATAGCAAACTGTTATTATAACAGCTGGTATAGCAAATACAGCTGACATGAGCAGCGATATGTACAGCTTCCATTCCCAGGGCTCCAGCTGGATCCAGCATTGATTCACGCCTGTAAAAAACAGTTACGGATAATGCTTGTTGCCTCCAGGTATTGTTTGACTCGGGCCGCCTCCATGGCCGAGGTCGTTAAGGCGTTAGTCTTTACACTGACCTTTGACACCCACGCGGTGTCTGGGATTCGTATCCCAGGTTACGCTCTCAGTTTACAAAAGATTATTGTATAAATAAATTATCGCCAACTTTAGAATTCACTTTGAGCGTAACGGTTGCTACTACCACCCGAGGTGGTTCCCGCAGGGGTTATCCCTGATGAGCCGCAAGGCTCTAAACGGGCATTATTACTATTATTATTACTATTATTATTGTTTGACTCGAACTGGATTAGAGATTTACTTTTCATGCCTTATGAAGATCACTAGATAAGGAAATTTAAAAAAAAAATTTACTAAAACCTGGTTATGGACCGTGGAAAAATCATAAATATGAGAAAAATAATAATGTGGCTCCAAAGGAGCCACATTATATGAGTTATGACACTTCAAAAGAAGGGATGGAGTTTCAAAGAGGAACAAAATAAAATGGGATGGAATGGAATGAGGATGATATGGAATAGAATGGAATGGAATAAAATATAATGGAATGAGGATGAAATAGAAAGTGGAACGTAATGAAATAGAATTGAATGGAAGGAAAATATAATGGGTTGAATGGAATAGAAGAGGAATAGAATGGAGAATGAAATGGAAGAGAAATAGAATGAAATGGAAGGATATGATATAATAGGATTATAAAATTAAAATTAAATAGAAATTAAATTAAATAAATTAAATGAAATGGAAGGGAAATAGAAATAGTACCTCAGCTACGATATCAGGCACACACAAACAACTACAGACTGCCAACTTAGTGAAAACAACTTAGGAGGCCTTACAAACACCTGGAACGGGTAATTCAAGTGACATCCCAGTTTTGGTTCGATCACTATACTTCTCTTATATACCTACGGTATAAATGAGGAAAAGTAAAAAAAATCTTTACTACAGTCTATTGTTTAGTTTAAAATCTTGACAGGTCAGTTTAGACACACTGATTCTTAAGAAAAAAAATCCCTGCAAGAAGGGATCGGGAAAAAACTATGTAAACAATCAGGTTATTTTACCCGTATTTTCTTGGCGATGTTTTTTTACATTTCTTTTGTGTAGTTTTATTTTAAAATATCATTTTTAAGACTAATTGAAAGTATAGACAAGAGCCCAGGGGTGTTTTGTAATAAAAAGTGTAATGACTGGAACCGGTCTCAATTTTTCGTAAATACCTTCCTGAACAAGGATCTGCATTCTGCCGACTCGTATCGGATGGGTCCCAGGCAGAACGCACTTTAGGAGTCAAAGGTTCTGCCTGGGACACCCATCCGATACGAGTCGGCAGAATTGCAGATCCTTGTTCAGGAAGGTGTTTACGAAAAATTAAACCCGTTTCCAGCCATTAAACTTTTTATTAACTTAGGTGGTAAATTTGACCACTAAAGTGCGTTCTGCCTGAGACACCCATCCGATACGAGTCTGCAGAATTGCAGATCCTTGTTCAGGAAGGTATTTACGAAAAATTGTGACCGGTTCCAGCCATTAAACTTTTTATTAACAAAACACCCCTAGGCTCTTGGTCTAGTAGTTTTCAAAACGATGTAAACAAAAGAAGAACCAAACACAAAGTGAACGATTGCCAGGAAGAAGGTTATTTCCTTACAGCGGTTATTGTGGTGGGGAATTTTTTTTCTCTTTTTAAGTGAGGGGTTGGCTGTGGCTTCCCTGATTGGTCAACCCCAAAATACTTATGACTTTGGGGATTTTTAAACTAAACGATAGACTGTAGTTTAATAGTTTCATGATCTAGTTTGATGGTATGTGATTTACCTGACACAACTTGCTCGTTGAAGAGAACTAAATTTGGAATGGAGAAGAGACAAGAAAGCAACCAGGCCGCAGCTACCATACAGCGAGCTCTTCGCCCTGCAAGTCATTTACAAGATATTTTATTTTATACAGGAAAGATCTCGGTGTTCTATGTATTCGAATAGAGCCAGCATTCATTGTCCAAAACCCGTAGCAGCGCCATTATTTAGTACGTTCACACGGATCGTATTGGATACGATCTCTCAATACGGTAATATTAGCTGTATGAACCTTGCGGAGGGGATCCGATCGCATACGCTAGAAGTAGGGAGATGGAATCTAAATGGATCCCCTGATACGCTGTCTTTTGTGTGTACCTTTAGAGACGATCGTATTTAACGGATAACCTTCTCGTCGAACTTTTATTTCAATTTATTTCATTTCTATATAACCGTTTTTGATCAAATAACTTTTGGAATATTATTTTTTTTTTTAGTGTAACTTTATTATTATGCAAAGAAATCACAATTTAATTAAATATATTTTTTGTTTTAAACTTCCTTATAACCAAAAGTGAAGCTTCACTATACAAGACGCCATGTTTTGGCGGGATCAGTTATCACTCGATCGACAAACAAATACGCTGCAAGAACCGTGAAGTTAGTTGACCGTATTGTATACGTATTCTATACGATCCGCGGATCTAGAGTGTGTGTGAACGTACTAACTGTATGTACCTTTAGAGACGATCGAATTTAACGGATAACCTTCTCGTCGAACTATTATTTCAATTTATTTCACTTCTATATAACCGTTTTTGATCAAATAACTTTTGGAATATTATTTTTTGTGTAACTTTATTATTATGCAATGAAATCACAATTTAATTAAGTATA
This sequence comes from Microvelia longipes, assembly GCA_018340805.1. Taxonomy (NCBI): domain Eukaryota; kingdom Metazoa; phylum Arthropoda; class Insecta; order Hemiptera; family Veliidae; genus Microvelia; species Microvelia longipes. The sequence goes on along the minus strand of JACMZG010000032.1, from coordinate 5,277,782 downwards.
TTTTTTTGTTTTAAACTTCCTTATAACCAAAAGTGAACCTTCACTATAAAAGACGCGATGTTGGCGGGATCAGTTATCACGCATCTCACTCGATCGACTAAACAAAAGACGCTGTAAGAACCGTGAAGTTTGCACCGTATTGCATACGTATCCAATACGATCGCCTGTTAAATACGCCGTGTGTACGTAGTTAATGTCGCTAATAAGAGAATTACTACGTACACACAGCGTATTTAACAGGCGATCGTATTGGATACGCATTAAATACGATAAGGTTCTTGCACCGTATGTGTTTAGTTGATTGGATCCCCTCCACATGTAGTAAATTCACACTCACTCTAGATCCGCGGATCGTATAGAATACGTAAATAATACGGTCAACTAACATCACGGTTCTTGCAGCGTATTTGTTTAGTCGATCGAGTGATAACTGATCCCGCCAAAACATGGCGTCTTGTATAGTGAAGGTTCACTTTTGGTTATAAGGAAGTTTCAAACAAAAAATATATTTAATTAAATTGTGATTTCTTTGTATAATAATTAAGTTACACTAAAAAAAAATAATATTCCAAAAGTTATTTGATCAAAAACGGTTATATAGAAGTGAAATAAAAGTTCGACGAGAAGGTTATCCGTTAAATAAGATCGTCTCTAAAGGTACACATACAAAGACATCGTATCGGGGGATCCATTTAGATTCCATCTCCCTAGCTCTAGCGTATGCGATCGGATCCGCTCCGCATGGTTCATACAGCTAATATTACCGTAATGAGAGATCGTACTCTATACGATCCGCGGATCTAAAGTGTGTGTGAACGAACTAATTGATAGTTGAAGGTAGTCATTTGTGGTTTTGAACAAAAACCTATGGTTTATACGCGATTAAAAGTCCGTAGCAGCACCACCGTCGCTGATAAGAAATTGATAACGAAAGGGTGATCGTTGTTAAAGTCCTTATGATGCTTTTTCTTATTTGTGACGATTATTTCTTTAATTTTTTTCTTAAAGTGTTTTAATTGAATTAATTTTAGGGCGTATGAACTCAGTAGAGGCGTACGTATGACTCAGTAGAGTTCACACTATTTCATTGGAAATAGGGTTTGTGGCGTATGGTTGGGCGTAGAACTCAGTAGAGTTCACACTATTTCATGGAAAATCGTATGGTTTAAGGGCGTAGAACTCAGTAGAGTTCACACTATTTCATTGGAAAGGGTTTTGGTGGCGTATGGTTTTAGGGCGTATGAACTCAGTAGAGTTCACACTATTTCATTGGAAAATAGGGTTTTGGTGGCGTATGGTTTTAGGGCGTATGAACTCAGTAGAGTTCACACTATTTCATTGGAAAATAGGGTTTTGGTGGCGTAGTTTTAGGGCGTATGAACTCAGTAGAGTTCACACTATTTCATTGGAAAATAGGGTTTTGGTGGCGTATGGTTTTAGGGCGTATGAACTCAGTAGAGTTCACACTATTTCATTGGAAAATAGGTTTTGGTGGGTATGGTTTTAGGGCGTATGAACTCAGTAGGTTCACACTATTTCATTGGAAATAGGGTTTTGGTGGCGTATGGTTTTAGGGCGTATGAACTCAGTAGAGTTCACTATTTCATTGGAAATAGGGTTTTGGTGGCGTATGGTTTTAGGGCGATGAACTCAGTATTATTTCTGGCTTAAATCGGACAAAGTCAAGTCTGTAGTGATAAGAGCCTGATTCTATATTTAAAATCCTGGAATAATCAAAGAATTTATCTATGAATTATTGGCAATTTTTTCAGCACCGATGATCGTTCTTTTAATTTTTAACTCATTTATCAGTTAACTAACATTAAAGAAATAAAAGAAGAATTTTGATTGGCTCCCATGCTAATACTTTGATAAATATTTTTGATCACCCTTTCGTTTTCCCGCCATTGGTATTGCCAACCTTACAACTATCTCTTTGAATCAGGAATACCATCCTTCACCTATATAATATACTAGTTTTCCAACCATACGTAGTAATGGTTAGGTATCCATGACTACGCAAAGACTTCGCCTATGGATAGAAGAAGGGTGAAGTACTGACTTAATTAAAATGATTAATACTCACAACTGCCGCAGAACTTCATAGGGTGCTTTATAGCGTCGTATCTGTCTATACTAAGAGCTACCAAAACGTACGTCGATGAATACGTCACCACAGCCTGCGTTCACAAACACAAGTATATTAGTTTCAGGTCGTAGTGGTAATGGTAATGGATGAGATGAGTGATAGTAATTAGGGAGAGGTGAGATCTCCTCCTAAGTAGGCCACTTTGTTGGGCCCTTTTTGCTACCTTACCTTAGATAATATTCAACCTTATGAGTCCTAGTCAAGACATTTTGCGTCAAATTCACTGAAGAGCGGAGTCTTTTTTACGATAAGTTTCTTTAGCTTTAACTAGAAACAACACGTGTCCCACTGGTACATATATATATATATATTATATATATATATATATATATATATTATATATATATATATATAATATATATATATATATATAATACTATTGAAGTTCTTCATGTGAATAAAATACAATGAAAGTTTTTTAAATAAAATTTATTTAAAGAAAATATTTAGATAAATTAGTGTTTTGCCAGAGGTAGTTCATTTGAAACAAGACAGTGGCGCATTCTCTTAGTTGACATGGTGAAACTAACAAATTACATACTAGCGCTCCTGTTAACTAGCTACGGAACTAACAGGTCAGAAATAATAAATCCCGGGGACATCTTTCTTTATCTATATTCTTTGATCTTAAATTAACTCTATATGATCTATTATCAAGATATACAAAAGATAAAATCTTAGGGAGCTGGCAAAAAGGGCCCAACAACGTGGCCTACTTGCCTGGTAGTTACTACCACTCCCCCCTACTACTATCACTACAAAAGATAGAACATTAGTTACCTCTAAATATTTGATCAGCTTGCAAGCGAAGTTACCAGCGTGCCATTCGATGGTCTCCTTCCAAGCTATATCAGTCAGTACGTTCAGCAACCCAACTAATAGATCTAAAACAACCATTGACATTTTATCAAGCATGAACACTAACGGTCGTGAGTCACCCGTGGAGTAGTGGTTAAGGTACGCGGCCAACACACAGAATGAATGGACTTTAGTTGGACCATGGGTTCAATCCCAGCACGGGCCTCTAGGATTTTTATGAGAGGGATGAAAATTTTGCGTACCACGTCCTTCAGAAGGGACGTAAAGCCGGTGGTCTCAAGCCTGTGCGTTGTCAGGTACTCGTTAAAGATCCCTTACCCTAAATGAAACTGGTATAGGCAAAATTAGGACCCTCATTGTAGATTCATTATAATACTATACTGGTTCTGCCTTGTAGTTTAAAGTGTGTGGAGGTTTGGTTTAACAGTGACAGAACGTGTTGTTCCTAGTTTTCACTAGACTATAAGAGTCAGTGAAAATATGTATGATTGCTTGAAAAAGCATGAGAGGAACCATAGAAATTCACGGCTCTTCTGTCTAGATTAGATGGAATATACCAAGAATTATATATATATATATTTATATATATATATATATATATATATATATTATATATTATATATATATCATACCATACCATATATATACCATGAAATATAAAAGAGATAATAGTGTCGAAGAGATCCCAATAACAGAGAAAATAAATTCTCCCTTCTCACACCATCAGAAAGCTCAATCAACTACCCTCTATCTTTTGAAAACATCGAAAATTAACACAAACTCCCTTCACTCTACCCTCCCCCTCTACGGGGTAATATTTAAAGGGATTGACTACCAATCTTATAAACATAACATAGACAGGTAGAACACTATTTTAGGGGGCTGGCAAAAAGGGCCCAACAACGTGGCCTTATTGCCTGGTAGTTACTACCACTTCCCCCATATTACTACTAACGGTCGTGAGATCAACAGGTGATAAGTAAAGCCATCTCCTATTGTTGACATCTCATCTTCTTACGCCGTTACATCAAACAACCAAAGGTTTGTTAAGTTAGTTTGGCAATTATTCTTACTTTTTCTCATTTATTCTTGCTTTTTCAGAATCAATTTCACTAATTGCTTTAATTAAAAAAAAGGAAAGCAAATATCACGATTTGCCTTGTTAATCACTTTCACATAGATAGCAAACTGGGAAAGTTAAGTAGTAAACAAATAACTCTTAACTTCTCCTGCTTTACTTTGACAATCGACAAAGTTTCTTTGTAATGAAATCCCAGCCGGTTTAAATGCTTTAAGATCTTTGTGCTTTCCCTTACCTGCTACATTCAATGGAAAGTATCGCGTTTACACTAAACTTGGATTTTATCTGAATTTTCTTTTATTTTCCTAGCGTTCTACATTGGAAAAGAGATAGAGTGAATAAAAAATTTAGTGCCCTACTCTTTATTTTTCTTCATTTATACCGTATGTATATAGGAAAAGTATTGTGTTTGCAGAAAGTCCGAAACGGGGACTTCACTGGAATTATCCGCTTAAGTGTTTTAAGGATCTTTTGAATAGTTTTTACAAAGATGTTTGTCTGTATGTGTGTGTGTCTGTGTGCCTATTATCATCGTAGTTCCCAGTGTGAGTATGCTTGAAAAATAGTTTTCCTAAGACGTTATTTAACCGGACAAATGTGTCACAAATGCTACTAAAGAAAACTTGACAAATGTGTGCTTTGCGAAAAATCAAAAAATCATAATACACGGAAAAATCAGAGCATCTATGTAAAATTTAGTATGCAATTTAGTACAATTGCGTACTATTACGTAATAAATAAGTACACTAAATTTTATTTCAATACGACATTTATGATTATGTGTTTTTTATATATATTTAGATCTAATAATGGTTATTCATTCATTCATTAATTCATTCATTCACGACATTTATATCCATAGTTTTTGTTGGATCATAAAAGTTAAGCACCATCAAGCGTGGTCAGTTCCTGGATGGAAGGCAGCTGGGAATGAAACGAATGTATTTACTATCTGAGAACGAACGAAGAAAGTCCGATGTGATGAGGAAAAGTTCCGAGGTACCCCGTACCCGATTTTTATGAAACTTTAATAATACATGCGGAGTTGTTCAAGGCTGTGTCATTGGACCAATATTGTTTACACTCTTTATCAACAATTATTAAGGGTGGGTGGAACGCGAACTTAAAATGCTATCCCACGTCTCCCGTACGTAATTTTTAAGGTAGAGACGTATTTTTTTTTAATTTAAAACTATTAAAATGCCAAAGGGTATTTAGTTTTTATTTTTTTGAAATTTTTTTAATCAAGCGTTTGCGCGTTGGTTAAAATCAAAATTTATATTTTGAACTTCAAATTTTAAAAATGTAATTACTAGGCCCCCTTTATCATGTGACTTAGAACTCAAAACCAAAATTTCAGTAAAAAATATTCATTTTTCAAGGCGTGCTAAGCTGGCGAAAATAACGCGTGAAATGGGATTTTAGTTCCAGCGTTATCCGATAGATGCCAGTCATCAGGTTTTTCAAGGTATACTCGAACTTACTGTACACGTAAGAAGCAGGAGTAGGCGGAGCTACCTTCGCACCTTTTCAGTCGGCTAGGTCTTTCCTATGTAAACCATAACCAAATGTACTTTGTTATCTTATGACCTGAACATTAGACGTTAAAGTTTGCAACAATCATGATTTATGAGATAAGTTAGTTAGGCGCAATCCATAGTCAATGATATTTTACGATTAACGACATTTTGGAGCAGGTACTTCTTCAGGTGTATAATCAGGTTAGGTGTCAAGATTTTGACTTCTAAGTCAGGTTAAAATCCTGACAACCTAGACATAACACACTATATCACTCAAGACGAATCTGATGATGATGGGAGAAGTACCTGCTCCCGAAACGTGGTTAATCACTAACAATGGATTTCATCAAATCAAATTCATTGATTTGAACATTGCTTCAAGAGTTAATCGAGTTTAAATAAATCCCTCTTGATTTACTCAGACAAAAACGAAGCAAGATTTTTTTTACACGAGCCTGTATCAAATCCCCGAGTTAAGTTGATAACAATAGAGTAGAAACATAATAAGGAGGAAGATATTATAAAAGAGATAATAGTGTCGAAGAGATCCCAATAACAGAGAAATAAATTCTCCCTTCTCACACCATCAGAAGAGCTCAATCAACTACCCCTCTTTCTTTTGAAAACATCGAAAATTAACACAAACTCCCTTCACTCTACCCTACCCCTCTACGGGGTAATATTTAAAGGGATAGACTACCCATCTTATAAACATAACATAGACAATTATATATGACAATCATTAGCTTTAAAATAAATAATGTTACAACTAAACTTCGCCGGATCGAAATAAGAGAAATATATGCTCCGATTAATGCTCAATCTGATGTTGTAACGATAATATTAAGAACAAAAAGTAATAAAGTAATTACACCCCAGACTACTGAAGGCTTGAATTTTATGATCCTTTATGAATATTTATTGACACGTTTATTTATAATCCATCACCCCTCCTTTTCTCCAATCTCCCTCCCCGCTTCCAAATCTGTAAATAATCTGGAAAAATGTTCTCCGTGTAAAAAAAAAGAATGTAATATTTTTTATTAATAAAAGTGTTCGATAAAGAAATGAGGGTTGTTTATTGTATTTTTTTTATTTTTATAAATTTTATTAAAAAGTCTTTTACAGGTTAAGATGGATTATTTTGTTATAAAAAGAAAAATTAGTAATGCGTTGCACTAGAAAACTGATGTATTTTTTGTGGGCTCTTGATCAGCCTATTTATAGTTTGGCACAATGTTATAAACAGTTGACAGCGTGAGAAAATAGTGTTGAGAGACAAATGAGAATGGCCTAAATATGGAACTGTGGGTGTTGATTGTTATATAGGACTAACCTCATTGGATTGTTGCATTATTTTTCTACGCTGTCAACGGATTATAACCGTGTGTTAAGCTCACATTCACAAAGACGTTTGTTGATGAGGTAAAAATGTTTTTAAACAAAAGCAATCGCGTTGTAAAAGCTAAACTATTGTTTACATACTTTTCCTGTTTACCTGCGGATTGAATCCACTTTTCAACATTTTTTTTATTTAATGGTACATCTTGATACTTCGTAAATGAACAATAGACCTTCCTTCCTCTTTCGCGTGAACAAGGATTCGCGGGGTTATGGTTTTACGGAGACGCAGGAGATCAAAATTAAAAAGTAAATCGCTAAAAAAGCCTAGAAGGGAATATGATAAAAAAGCCTTGAAGGGAATATGATTAAAAAGCCTAGAAGGGATATGATAAAAAAGCTAGAAGCCTAGAAGGGATATGATAAAAAAAGCCTAGAAGGAATATGATAAAAAGCCTAGAAGGGAATATGATAAAAAAGTCTAGAAGGGAATATGATAAAAGCCTAGAGGGAAATATGATAAAAAAGCCTAGAAGGGAATACGATAAAAAAGCCTAGAATGGAATACGATAAAAAAGCCTAGAAAGGAATATGATTAAAAAGCCTAGAAGGGAATACGAAAAAAAGCCTAGAGGGAATATATTAAAAAGCCTAGAAGGAATATGATAAAAAAGCTTAGAAGGGAATATGATAAAAAAGCCTAGAAGGAAATATGATAAAAAAAGCCTAGAAGGGAATATGATTAAAAAGCCTAGAAGGGAATACGAAAAAAAAGCCTAGAGGGGAATATGATTAAAAAGCCTAGAAGGGAATATGATAAAAAAGCTAGAAGGGGATATGAAAAAAAGCTAGAAGGGAATATGATAAAACTAGTATGAAAATCTGTTAATCCAAGAGCCAGATCTAAAAAATGTGAGTCATTTTGTACAACATTAAACCAAATTTTTCTGAAAATATACCTTAAATTATGAAAGAAAAGCTTAGTCTGCCTATCCAAGAAGCCTTTGTATGAATGCGCTCGCTCAAAATCATTGAAAATCGCACAATTTTAACAATTCCAATTTCTTGCAATAAGCGTTTCCTTGTGGGTCGTGTGAAATATGATGAGGACGTTTTTTTTAAAGCCCATAAAATGATACGAGTGTTTTTCGTCAAAATATTCTTTTTTGAGGTAGTACGTAATTGAGCACTTTATTGGACCATTTTAGGATGAGAAGCCAATCATTATTGTTATAGGGTATTTAGTACTTTTCACATCCGAGGACAATAATGAATGTAAAAAAATCCTAGACGTAAAAGTAATTTATATATTGCCGCCATTACTGTAATGTAGCGTGTTCAAAAAACAATCTGTGTAAAACCTTCATGAGGTTTCTTTAAAAACGTCCATTTTGTTTCTGTTTTTGTTCGTAGACTAATTTTTTTTCGTTTTTAAAAGGTGTTCTAATTGACAATTTTTGTGTGTTTATTTGTAAAGCTTTTACATTTTTGAGTAAAAGTGTGAAGCTATGGATGAATTCAATGACGACGATAATATGGAGTTAATTGGACATTTTTTTTTTCAATTAAGTATATAGCGCAGTTTATTTAATGAGTGCTACCTCAAAAAAATAGTGTATGCCATCCGGCTGAGAATGTCTTTATGTCTTGGCAAATTTTCCCGACTCGCTTCGCTCGTCGGTAAATCTAATTGCCGTAACATAAAGACACACTTCTCAGCCTTATGCCATAAATAACTATAATTTAAGGTATATTTTCAAATTTGGTATTAAATAGTACAAAATGGGTAACATTTTTTAAGGTCCGACCCCTGGATTAATGCTGATACCTGCTATAGCTAAATGCATGATGAAGTAATTCATACGACTTTTTCTGTTCTTCGTGAAAGCCAAGGAGAGCAGCACTGATCCATTCCCTAAAACGATGAGGAAGAACAGCAGCCACAGGAATATGATCTGCTCTTTCTGAAAAAACACAGTAATTAGATTCAACTGGTGGTTGCATAGTGAGATCCAGTTTCATTAAGAGTAAGGGAGTTTTAACGAGTACCTGACAACGCACAGGCTCGAGACCACCGGCTTTACGTCCCTTCTGAAGGACGTGGTACTCAGAATTTTTATCCCTCTCATAAAAATCCCAGAGGCCCAAGCTGGGATTAAACCCATGACTAAATAAACTCGGAAGTTTAAAGTTCATTCACTCTGTGTATTGGCCTTTTATCTTAACCACTACACCACGGGTGACTCTCAAAGTTCAGTTAATTTAATCTATAAGTTTACTAAACACAGCCTGAAAATATGTTGTACTGTTCCTACTATAATATTGGCAGTCTAAAATATTTTTCTTTAAATCCGTCCAGATATTGTCTATAGAACTTGTTTCAAGAGATTCTACTAACAAAGTCTCTTAAAAGGGCTCCCAAGCAATATTAGACAAATTTAAGGAGATAGAAAAGGGCGAAGTTTATAAAACTCCAAGTAAACTGATTCGGAAAATTAATTTAAAATAACTCGGAGAAAATATTTACCCCTGTTTTTTTGAAAAAAAAAATATTATAAAGTTTAAATGAAGTTAAAGTAAAGATATAAGGGTAGCTTGAAAAGGATGTTAAACGGTAAGATTTACATTGCTTAGGCTCCGTATCGTTCCGTCGACAAATCATTTTATCCAAAAATCATAGCGTCGTCAAATCATAGCGTCGACAAATCATAGCGTCGACAAATCATAGCGTCGACAAATCATTGCGTCGACAAGTTATTTGTCGACTAAAACTACAAACACCAACCTTTTAATAATCATTCATGAGGAATATTAATTATGTGACAACTAATTACTGTGTTGAAGTTTAGTATAATATACGTTATTATACAAGTAAATTTAATAGGCTCTATGAGCCGTATAACTATTCTATATTTTAACCTTACATGGAAAGATTATTTTTCTTTTTTTTCATCATTCCTTATTTATTAATTACTGCCATGAAGGTTAGTATAACTAGTATAGGGGACCGACGCTTTTACGGAGCAACCAAATCGCTTAATCTGAACCCCCTGGTTTTAACTATCTGGCATAAATATGCTAAAAAGTACGAAACAGACACACACACACATACACACACACAAAAACACTCTCACACACATACAGAGAGACAACTTTGTAAAACCCATTCAGTAGGTAATAAGAACACCTGAAGCGCACAATTTTTTTTTGCCATAGAAACAAAATATTCTTTCTATTAATTTTTATCATTTTTATTATTTTATACCTCATTTATATCATATTATTTTTAAATCATTAAATTATGCTTATATATATATATATAATATATATATATATATATATATATAATATATATATATATATATATATATATTTAATATTTATATTTATATATATATATATATTCTTGATCAGTGTGTCACCCTTTTCCGAAAAATTCTCCTCCACCCCTGAACTCTTGACAATACACTAAAACGCAGATAATTAGATTAAAGCTAAGCTATGTTTTTAAAATGATTTCAGGCAAATAATTCTTCCCTCTTATAAATTTTATAAAATCTTTTTATTTGGCTTCTTGACAGAACTTTCACCTCGGCTGGATCCCGTACTCTAATGTTTGTGACTTTCCTGGCATAGCTTTTAGAAATAGTTATTTATGTCACTAGTCAGCTAAATGGAATTTCGCATACAATTTTTTTGTAGTTGTTCCAAACCAAGGACGAGTCCTGATTAAACAAATTTACAGCAGAAGCGAAGCCAAGACTGGGTAGATAAAATTTGACTGACTGACAAGATATAGCTGAATGGTAGTAATTTAGAATATTAAGGCTCGTATTCAAAAACATTTTCCTAACATTATCCTTACCTAAACCTAACATTTTCCTTAAGGGTTCCTTAAGGAGAATGTCAGGAAAATGTTATGTCTCCTTAAGGAAAATGTTAGTAAAATGTAAGGTTTAGGTAAGGCAAATGTCTTTGTTACGGCCTAAGTTTTGGCTCAATACTGCAAATATATTATTTTTTCTTTTGACCATGAATGGTAAGCGGCATCGAGCGAGTTCAGTGCCTGGATAGGTGACTGTTGAGGTCAAACGAATGTAATTACTATGTTTTAGAACGAGCATTGATGGAGTCCATCGTAATAGAACAAAGACTCTCCACAGTTGAAAATCTTTACTTTCAATAGCGGTTTACTTTATTGTAAATAAATATTTTGATCTTTAGAGAGACTTTATAATTACTATCTGAGGAGACTCACCTGTGGTGTAGTGGTTAAGGTACGCGGCTACTACACAGAATGAATGGACTTTAGTCATGGGTTCATTCCCAGCACGGGCCTCTAGGATTTTTATGAGAGGGATAAAAATACCACGTCCTTCAGAAGGGACGTAAAGCCGGTGGTCTGGAGCCTGTGCGTTGTCAAGTACTCGTTAAAGATCCCTTACCCTAAATGAAACTGGGTATAGGCAAAATTTAGGATCCTCATAGTAGAATCATTATAATAATACTATAGTGTGTCTGTCTTGTAGTTTAAAGTGTGTAGAGGTTTGGTTTAACAGTGAGAGCACGTGTTGTTCCCAGTTTTCACTAGACTATAAGAGTCAGTGAAAATATGAATGATTGCTTGAAAAAGCATGAAAGGAACCATAGGAATTCACGGCTCTTCTGCCTAGATTAGATGAAATATACCCACACTTGAAATTAAAAGGAGTAGAACACTATCTTAGGGAGCTGGCAAAAAGGACCCAACAACGTAAACCTACTTGCCTGGTAGTTACTACCTCTCCCCTCATATTACTACTTACTACTACTACTATCAGAGGATGAGCGTAGCGAGACCGAAGCGGTAAGTATGAGCGTAAATCCGACATAGTTAAAAATATTCCGAGGTGCCCAGTACCCGGAACCGGATATTTTATTCATTATGTAAGATATTAAAAGCCATAGGAGAGGAAGGGGAAACCAAAGGAAAGGTTAGTGAGGGTTTGAATTTGTAATTATACCCTTAGGAGATCTGCCCTTGTGGGAGGGGGACATTGGGGGTGGGGGCACCTGGGGGCGGATGCCTTAGAAGAGTTAGGACCTCTTTGTAACATAATAGTCTCTGACTAAAGTCTATTTCTTAAAGGTTTGTCAGACTCTTGTACCTTTTATTCCTGACCATCTCTTCCTATCTCTTATTCCTATTCTACTTTTAGTGGGTAATTGCCTGTAAATAAATAAATAAATCAAAACATTCCTGACTAATACTTTAACTAATTCTTAATTATAGATTGCTGCAAAGTGAAGTAGTACATACATAAACTAATAACAAGTTTCTTCACAATAACCGTTTTAATTATAAAACAAGAGCCGACTTTCGACCACTTCTGGCCATCCTCAGTCTAGACAAACAATAAAATAACACAAATTTAAAAACTAGAAAACACAATAACTATTAAATAAAATCGTAAAAAGGCAGAGTAAAATAAAGAACTAAAATAAAGAAATAATATAACTGATATAATTAAAATGCATAAACAAATAAAATAAATAAATAAATAAAAAAAAAAATGGAAGGTTAAAAAATTATGAAATAAATCTAGTCCACCTCTGGGAGCCATTTGTCTAGTCCGCCTCTGGGAGCCATTTGTCTTGTCTTCCTTTTAGACCCCAACTAGAGTCTAGTATTGCTTATAGAACCATTGGTCTAGTCTTCCTTCTGGATAGTCTTCCTCCAGGAGCTAAGCTTTTATTCTAAGCTTTCTTCAGGAGTCATTGGTCTTGTCTTCTTCCTGGACCCCCACATAGAGTCTAGTCTTTCTTCTGGACCCTTGTTAGAGTCTTGTCGTACTCCTGGACCCCTACTATAGTCTATTCTTCCTCCTGGACCCCTTCTAGAGTCAAGTCTTCTTCCTAGATCCCTACTTGAGTCCAGTCTTCCCCCTTGATCCCTACTAGTGTCTAGTTTTCCTCCTGGAACCCTACTAGAGTCTAATATTGCTCATGGAACCATTAGTCTAGTCTTCCTTCTGGATAGTCTTCCTCCAGGAGCTATTAGTCTAGGCTTCCTCCAGGAGTAATTGGTCTAGTATTCTTCCTTGACCCCTACTAGAGTCTAGTCTTCCTTCTGGACCACTACTAGAGTCTATTCTTCCTCCTGGTCCCCTGCTAGAGTCTAGTCTTCCTCCTGGAACCCTTTTAAAGTCTAGTCTTCCCCCTGGATCCATTCTAGGGCACTTCTTTTGATAGTTACTCCCTTCTAGGGGAGTACTATACTGCTTTTTTTTATCTATGTGACCTGCTTTAGATTGTTACTCCCCTTTGACAGATCAGACTGGTTACTCCCTTTTTTGTTACTCACCTTAGTTTTTTGATTTTATTACTAATCTTCATATATTTTACCTCATTATACGCGCTTTCCTGGGTATGTAGAATAGCATTGGGGCTATTGTTGGGGTTAGAGTAGGGGGAAAGTCAAAGATATATCTTCTTGTAACCATCTCTTGAGAAGGTAACCTTCTTCCGATGGTTACTCCCTAACATTTATATGAGGGGAGTAACTATTTAAAGAAGGCCACTGAGTAACCTTCTTTAGATAGTTACTTCCCCACAATACTATGAGGGGAGTAACTATTTGAAGAAGGCCACTGAGTAACCTTCCTTAGATAGTTACTTCCCCACAATACTATGAGGGGAGTAACTATCCAAAGAAGGTCTTTGAGTAACCTTCTTTAGATGGTTAATCCCTACCTTGCTTTGAAGAGTAATCTTTTCAGATAGTTACTCCCGTACAACGCTATCTTTTATTACATAAGTCCATGTTTCATAGTTACATTTGTACCAAGTTATGTATTTTTTTCCATCATTACAATTATTTAATGACATTTGTCATTTTTGTTTAGCGTTTTCAGTTAAATTTAACAAATTCCTTATATCTGTTATATCTTTATTCTTTTTGTAGAAAATATCACAGTTTACTTTCATTTGATTGTGGAAAGAGCTATTAGTCTAGTCCACCTCTAGGAGCCATTAGTCTAGTCCACCTCTGGGAGTCATAGGTCTAGTCGATCTCTGGACACCATTAGTCTAGTCCATCTCTGGGAGTCATTAGTCTAGTCGACCTTTGGACACCATTAGTCTAGTCCACCTCTAGGAGTCATTAGTCTAGTCGACCTCTGGACACCATTAGTCTAGTCCACCTCTGGGAGTCATTAGTCTAGTCGACCTCTGGACGCCATTAGTCTAGTCCACCTCTGGGAAGTGTCTTTTAGTTATTATATTTGTTCTCTATGATCTTTCTTCATTAATAGATATTTATGACACATATTTAAACTAATGTTTTGTCGTCAGGTTGGCAGAATTACTTAAGTGCACCAGTCAACCGGCTTTCGTGTTATCAGTGGAATTACATTGTGTTTACGGCCCTATGCTCCTTCAATGTATAGTATTATTCTAATAATATGACATACTGTTACTAGAAGTGATACAACCTTAACATGAACGGACTATTAATAATAAAAGAAAGGATAAAGAAGAAAACACGTTAATCCGCGGTTCAAGCCTCGACATGACCTTTGTGAAATATTTCCACACCAGTGAATAGAGCAGGAAAACTCGGTTTGCATTCATAATTATGTTTAATTATACATTCCTAGGGCAACGCTATCTCTTCCACCTTCTCCCTACAAGTCATGATTTTTTACAAGATTTTCTATTTAATTTTCTCTTTCTACTTTTCTTCATTTATACCATAGGCATATAGGAACAGTATTGTGTTTTCAAAAAATCCGAAACCGGGATGAAAACAGAATTATCCGATTCAGACGTTTTCAAGGCCTCCTAAGTGATTTTTCCAAAGTTGTCTGTCTGAATGTGTGTGTCTTTTATCATCATAGCGCTTAGTGAATTTATAGTAGAGAGTTGAAATTTCGTACAAAAATCAGTCTGTCACTGTAATTGTGCTATTCGGAAAATATATTTTTTTATGTAATTAACCCGCAATAATGACTCATTAACGCGGGAAAATTATGGGATCGGATTGAAACTTGACACGCATGTGACTATGTATAAGAATAACATATGTGCTAACATATGTGTTGAACTAATGCTGCTTTTATCATAAGCATTAGTTTAATTTTTAACAAATGTTTTGTGTACGTTTTTAAAAAATTAAAAAAATTAAAAAAATGGTCTAATTAAGTTGAAATTTGGTACAAATGTAAACCTTTACATGAGAAATAACTACACCATTTTTTAACTACACCAAGTTTTTCAAAAATTTCGATACATCATAAAACGCGGAAAAATGATGCGATCAGATAGGGATTTAGCACGCATGTGACTATATATAAGACTAACATATTTGCTAAGTTTCATTTCATTATCAGCATTAGTTCAATTTTTATTAAATGACTTGTGTGCGTTTTTTAAAAAATTGTAAAACATTGGGAAATAGTCTAATTGAATTGATATTTAGTACAAGTGTATATTATTACTTAATAAATAAGTACACTAAGTTTCGTTTCAATACAACAAGTATATCTTTGGTTTTTGTTGGATCATAAAACTTAAGTAGCATTGAGCGTGGTCAGTGTTGTATGGGAGACCGCTGAGAATGAAACGAGTGTATTTACTACCTGGGGACGAGCGAAGCGAATCCGAAGACATGTTGCTGTATAAATTTGGCGATTCGTATTTCTCAAGACGAGCGCAGCAAGTCCGAAGCAGGGAGGATGAGCGAAGCAGGGAGGATGTGTAGCGAATCCGATTTGATGAGGAAAAGTTCCGAGGTACCCTGTACCCGATTTTCTTAACTATTTTCCTATTTATTTATTTTCATTCCTTTTTCTTGTAATTAGTTTTAGAAAAATGAAACCAACCAAAAATATTTCAAAAATGTATACCCTCAATTTAATTTTAATTATATATATTTTTAATTAGCAATTATAATTTATTCTACTTGAAAAGTTTATATTTGTTCTTGACATCATTTGATTTTTTTAATTTATCGTATAATTCTACTCGATCAATATTTTTTATATCTCTTTTAAACTTAGAATAATACTATATATAGAAGGAGCACAGGACCGTAAACACAATGTAATTCCACTGATAACACGAAAGTCGGTTGACTTGTGCAACTAAGTAATGCTGCCAACCTGACAACAAAAAATTATTTTAAATATTTGTCATAAATATCTATTAATGAAGAAAGATCGTAAAGAACAAATTAAATAACTTAAAACACCTGCTGAGTATTTAATAAAACTGGTCTTAGATGGCAAAAGGATGGCGGAATACAAGAATCTACATTTAGTTGACGAGGACTACTTATTATATATAATTTTAATAAATACGTTAAACTACAATTTAAAATGCTTAAAATATTGTAATGCACCGATGTTTATATTAGTATTTTATGAATAATCAATCATTAATTAATAATAGAACATAATAATTCAGCAACCGGAAGTATTGCCAACTTTTATTTAGAAAATTGTATATTGTTAGGGTGGCAACATTACTTAGTTGCACCAGTGAACCGGCTTTCGTGTTATCAGTAGTGCTTCTTCTATATATAGTATTATTCTAAGCTTTTAAAATTAAAAAAATAATAAATAAAACCAGTGTAGCACATTACCCTACAAATATAATTCCCATACATAGGCACAGCCTTGTAAGTTCCAAGACTCCATTAAGCTTCCATGAGATTCCATGCATCCATCTGGCTAATTTTACCCCCTGATGTAATTAAAAATGAACCAAATTAACCTTTTCTCAAAATTAAAATAAGAAGTATCTATACATTTACTTTGTCTCCGTATATACCGTAGGTATATGCAAAGTATTGTGTTAAGAATAAATCCGAAACCGGGATGAAATCGGAATTATCCGTTTATGGAGTTTTAAGATCTCCTTAGTGGTTTCTTAAAATTGTCTGCCTGTATAATGTGTGTGTGTGTCTGTTATCATCGTAGCTCCCAGTGTATTTATACTATTCAGTTGAAACTTCGTCAAAGCTTAGTTTGACTATTGTAGGTGTAGTTGTGCCATTCGGAAATTATTTTGTACGACGTCATCATGTGTGAGATTAACCTATGTGCCAAGTTTCATCACATTTCCAGCATTAGTCCAATTTATATTGCGTGACTTCTACGCTTTATTAAAAAATGGAACATAATCTAATTAAGTTAAAATTTTGAGCAAGTAATGTACCTTTACTTAATAAATAAGTACACTAAGTTTCGTTTGCGTACGACAAGTATATCCATGATTTTTGTGGATCATAAATGTTGAGCAGCATCGAACGTGGTTAGTGCCTAGATGGATGACCGCTGGAATGGAGCGGATATTTACTATCTGAGAACGAGCGAAGCGAGTCCGAAGACGTAGCATTGTACCAAAAATGGAAAAAACCTCCAAATACCTGCTGGAAGCGTAATGCTTAGAAGCAAAGGTTTTATCATTATTATTATTATTATTAAGTTTGGTTCTATTTCTCTATCTCATACAACTTCCATGGGGTCAGAAATGTTCCTTAATTCCTCCCCTTTACTCAAGATCCTTGCATATAAGACGCGGTTGAATATCCACGACCTTCTAGAACATTGGATCACCAACAAACTTTTTTTTTTCAAAATTTGTGATAAATGAAGCCTATTTCCGTAATCAGCACGCTCTTTTGGTTAATCGCAAAGAGTATTTACATCACTCATCGATTTATTATTAATCTAACTTGGTACATACATAACTACTGTTAGACGTCAATGTTATCTACCTGATTTGTGTTATATTTTGACATGTCATATTTGTTAACATTGACGTCTAACAGTAGTTATGTATGTACCAAATTAGATTAAAAATAAATCGTTGAGTGAATGTAAATACTCTTTGAGATTAACCAAAAGAGCGTGCAGATAACGGAAATAGGCTTCATTTATCACAAATCTGGCTAATTACTGAAAATTTTGAAACAAAAAGTTATAAAAAAGTTTGTTGGTGATCCAATGTTCTAGAAGGCTGTGGATATTCGACCGCGCCTTATAGGCCGAAAACTTGATGTAACTTTCTCAGTAGGTCTTAAAACGCCTAAAAGGGATAATATAGGTGACATTTTGGTTTCGGTTCTTTTTGCTAACTCAATACTTTCCCTACAAACCTACGATAAAAATAAGGAAAGGTAAAATATCTCTGGTTAGTAAGAGACATTCTTTAAAAACTACGATGCAAAAATATGGACTGAATAAAGTGAGAAAAAGCTTCGATAGAGACAATATTACACCGACCCCCCTCACCAACCGCAACATGCCGCTCATAACACAGCCGTTCCTCACATTCTATGTCAAACCTTTTAGACATGTGTTAGGTCCATGTAATGGCTCTATAAAACCCGTGTTAGGTTCTTCTAATACCTCAACATATGTCAAATAAACTACATGAGCCACTCTTAATATTCTTCCCGGGTCATTAAATTTATTAGAAAAATGCTTTATCACGTCGTACGAAGGTTTTAGAAAGTTCAATAAACTAGTAGAGCGTTGCATCGGGAACTCGCGTGGAAAACATACTGATAAATATGACAAATCCACCTCGCCACATTTGTTGGCTTAAACTAAGGATCATGAATACAGGGGATGAAAGGGTCATGATACAGGGGAATGAAATTGGGTTTTAATAATATTTTGACACATTGTTTATAAAAACTCAAGGGTCTTGAACTTAGAGAATAATACTATATATAAAAGGAGCACTACTGATAACACGAAAGCCGGTTCACTGGTGCAACTAAGTAATGCTGCCACCCTTACAATATACAATTTTCTAAAAAAAAGTTGGCAATACTTCCGGTTGCTGAATTATTATGTTCTATTATTAATTAATGATTGATTATTCATAAAATACTAATATAAATATCGGTGCATTACAATATTTATGCATTTTAAATTGTAGTTTAACGTATTTATTAAAATTATATATAAAAAGTAGTCCTCGTCAACTAAATGTAGATTCTTGTATTCCGCCACCCTTTTGCCATCTAAGACCAGTTTTATTAAATACTCAAATTCAACCAATAGGACCCCTCTAGTAATATATCTCTTTGTACCTAATTCTTAATGTTATCAGGGTTGCCAATAAAATTAAGTAAAAAACCCTAAATCCTAAAAGCCGCATGCGCAGTTATTTCAATTTAGGCTTTTAGCGAATTTCCTTTGAAAATTCGCCTAATGGGATAGGCGTCGTGGCGGAATTTTTTTATTGTCGAGCCTGCTATAAACTGATCACACAAGTCTGAATTTTTTTTCACAAGTTAGTAAAGGAGTTTCCTCACTTGGTTTAGATATACTTTAGCTTTAACATTTAACCCGGTTATCATCAGTTTTATAACTCACTTGTTGAGTACAAAACTTGTACTTTCGTGAAACGGGGATCTGAAGACGAGCGAAGCGAGTCCGAAGTAGAGAGGATAAGCGTAACGGATCCAATATGATAAAGAAAATAATAACAACACCAACAACGTCTTTCCACTAAATTTAAACTTTATTGTGCAGAGCCGGCTTTCGGCAAATAATGCCAATCTACAGTGCCGTGGTGGGATGTTGAGTCTTTCAGTTCATGGAATCATTACTGAAGTTATGATAAAGAAAGTTTCCGAGGAACCTCGTACCAGATTTTTTTAGATATCTAAAAATTGTACTAAATAATTGCGTCTGTTACCTCTAAGGATGTTGAATAAAGGGGATGACGCATTAAGGAACATTTTGACCCCATGGAAGTTGTATGAGATAGAGAAATAGGAGCAAACTTACCTTCCCCTTGGTTATAATGAAAAAAGGCGCCAAACGTAGGTTATGCAGCAAGGTTGTCGAGTTTGCTTCTCAACTTTCTTCTGTGCTTCTCGTGATTGTTACATTTGTGGTGCTTGTTAAGTCATTTGTGCTTATTTAATTTTAAATTTTGGAATATACTTTGCCACTTCAGTGAGTGATAATTTAAGCGTGTTTTGTTATAACCTTTTCAAGCAATAGACAATGGTAAAACATTGAGAGGTAAGTTTGCCTCTAAAATTGAAGACCTGCACTTATAAGAATTGTAAGCATGCGCAGTTTGTACCAAGCATGTGCAGTTGGTTTTCGACGTGTTTTTCGTGTTGAATTCTCTCTACTTTTTGATTTTCGATGAGGTCACTTTTTTGTATGGCAAATCGCCTTAGTGCGTCATCCAAGGATCTTGAATAAAGGGGATGACGCATTAAGGAATATTTCTGACCCCATGAAAGTTGTATGAGATAGAGAAATAGGAGCAAACTTACCTTCCCTTAGGTTATAATTAAAAAAGGCGCCAAACGCAGGTTATGTTGCTAAGTTGTTATACAATTCTTGGTTGTCGAGTTTGCTTCTCAACTTTCTTCAGTGCTTTCGTTATTGTTACATTTGGTGCTTGTCAAGTCATTTGTGCTTATATTTTACATTTTGGACTCTAGGTAGCCACTTTGGTGAGAGTAATTGAAGCTTTACCGTTTACTTTTCGTACAGAGTAAGTTAAATGTGTTAATATTTTGTCTTTTTTTAGCCTAGTGAAATGTTTTGCTAGTTTTCAAGATTCAATTTTGGTTGCAATGTTCTTAATTTTCCTTAATGTTGTTAATTTTAAGCAGTATTAACAAAAAAAAACAGTTAAAAAGTATGAACTTTTTCTATTTGTTTATAACCTTCCCAAGCAAAACAATGGGAAACCCATTGAGAGATAAGTTTGCCTCTAAATTTTAAGACCTGCGCTGTTATAAGGATCATAAGCATGCGCAGTTCGTACCAAGCATGTGCGGTTGGTTTTTGACGTGTGTTTTGTGTTGAATTCTTCTCTGTTTTGATTTTCGATGGGGTCACTTTGTTGAATGGCAATTCGACTTAGTGCGTCATCCCCTATATTCAACATCCTTGGCGTCATCTCCTTTATTCAACATCCTTGGCGTCATCTCCTTTATTCAAGATCCTTGGCGTCATCTCCTTTATTCAACATCCTTGGCGTCATCTCCTTTATTCAAAATCCTTGGTTACATCTGACCCTAAACTACAGCACGAGCGAGAGAACAATTCAAGATATTAACCCTAACAATGCTTGCATTTTAAATAATAATTGACTGCAGGCTATTGTACCTGGCATCAGATGTTAGTTTATTTCGAAAAGCTATGAATAAGAATTATTTAAAATATAATTTGAATAATTCCTTGATAATACCTTAAGGGCAGTAGAAATAATAAGAATTCAGCAAAAAATGAATAATGAATAAAGAAGTTCCTTTTAAAAATGAAGTATCGGGTACGGGGTACCTCGGTACTTCGCTTCAAGTTGTCGGATTCGCTATGTATTTTCTCATTTGAAAATACACTTGAACTTGTTTCGCTCTAACTTCAAAGAAGAAAAATGCCTAATTTACAATTTTGGATACCTTTGGACTGACCTCGCTCATCATGGACACAGCCAGGGGGGGGGCAGTAGGGGGGGGGGGTCCTCCCCCTAGCCGAGTAGAGTTGTTTCAAAAATTATTTAAAACTATGGTTCTGGCAAGGAAAAGCATTTATTTAAAATAACTATAGAATTAATTTAATACAAATTATTTATTAATTTTATTTATAATAATTATTTTAATATCAATTAAATTAATGAAGACTTTAGTCCTTATAAAATTTATTGAAAATAATTTCATTTTAAATTTACTTAGTTAGACACATGACATAAAAAAACATTCAAAATTTTATTATTTTCCAACTTTTTCATTTTTGTCATTTTTAAGAACTGAAGAAGCTCAGGATCCCTGGGCGAAAGCTCTTCAACAATTTATTTATAATTAATTTTATAAGGACTAAAGTCTTCATTAATTTAATTGATATTCAATTTGTAATAGTCCAAAAAGCTCTAAAGTTAATAATTATTTTAAATTATAAATAATTTAAATTTAAGGTAACTTTTGTCTTAAAAAATTAAATTCGTTTACTTATGTTACATAAGTAACAGTCGTTTAAGTGTCTTACAGATACATAAAACACGATGTCTCAGTAGGAAGTGATTTAATTATCAATACAAAATACATTATTAAGACGGGGGTAATACATATTTAGTAGTGGGAGTAAACTGAATATATGAATTTGAATGAGCACTAGTGGAGTTGTTCATAATGAAAGGAACGAAGAAAAGAGTCTCTCCACAAAACAATAATTTATTCAAAGCGCTTTCAACTTAACATGAGGCCATCATCAGTGCCTGTACAAAGAAAAAGAAATGGTTTCTATTTCTTTGTACAGGCACTGATGATGACCTCATGTTAGGTTGAAAGCGCTTTGAATAAATTATTGTTTTGTGGAGAGACTCTTTTCTTCGTTCCTTTCAAACTGAATATATTACATAAAGCACGGCTCTTCTGTGGATAAGACGCAACATACCTTCGCTGGGGCTCTTGAGGTAAAACACAACCTTTTATCTAAGAGAGTAAGTAAAAAGGGCCCATCGCAGCCTACTTGGTGATCTTACCTCTCCCTAATAAGGCGCGGTCGAATATCTAGAACGTTGGATCACCAACAAACTTTTTTTATAATTTTTGTTTCAAAATTTTTAGTAATTAGCCGGATTTGTGATAAATGAAGCCTATTTCCGTAATCTGCACGCTCTTTTGGTTAATCTCAAAGAGTATTTACATTCACTCAACGATTTATTTTTAATCTAACTTGGTACATACATAACTACTGTTAGACGTCAATGTTGACGTCTAACATATAACATGTCATAACACGTCTAACATGTCAAAATATAACACAAAATATTGACGTCTAACAGTAGTTATGTATGTACCAAGTTAGATTAAAAATAAATCGTTGAGTGAATGTAAATACTCTTTGAGATTAACCAAAAGAGCGTGCAGATTACGGAAATAGGCTTCATTTATCACAAATCCGGCTAATTACTAAAAATTTTGAAACAAAAATTATAAAAAAAGTTTGTTGGTGATCCAACGTTCTAGATATTCGACCGCGCCTTATTATTATCGCTAATGTTACACAGGATGATGCATTTATTTTGCACCACCCCTGCAAACTCTATTTCTAAAGATGCTGTCGCTAAATGTTAATATAATAATAATAATAATAATAATATTTGTTTTAAACAATAAAGTTTCTACATAGGGGTGTACAGTTATAAAAAAAGTAGTAATAAAAAAATAAAAAATTTACAAAGAAAAAATTTCTTACAAAAATTAGAATGTTTAAAATAATATTAATAATAATGTTAATAATACACAATGTTTAAGTTTGACATCAGGAAACAATCAAAATAAGAAACAATTCCCCTCTACAAATGTCAAAAATGGACTTCATATATTTGTTTTAAATATTTTTCTGAAGTAGAGTTTTTAAGTGGCCAATTAACTTTTAGGCATATTAATTAATTAACTTGATAAGTTAAATCGATCAAGTTATTTAGGATTAATGAATGACATTCTTTATAATAAACAAATTTAAGAAACTTATCAAATATCTCGTCCAAGTATCTTATTCTCGCAGATAATAGAGAATCAACATATTTGTACAATGTTTTAAGTTTTAAATCATCCAATTCATTAAGTAAGGACATGAAATCAAAGTTATCATTTACTTTGAGTATAGGATATTTATTTCTAACTTCTTCTAAAAAACTACAGGAGGAAATAAAATGAATAATATTATCTGGAT
This sequence comes from Microvelia longipes, assembly GCA_018340805.1. Lineage (NCBI taxonomy): Eukaryota > Metazoa > Arthropoda > Insecta > Hemiptera > Veliidae > Microvelia > Microvelia longipes. The sequence continues at coordinate 5,254,169 of JACMZG010000032.1, read as the reverse complement.
AGGAGAGACATAGAGGACAGGTTACAGAGCAGTCAAATACAGTGGAATTACCCTTATAATATAATCTAGTGAGACTTTGATTACACAATCTCAGTTGTAAAGTAAGTTTATGGTAAGCAATAGGGGACCTTAATTTGATATAATTTTCACCATTAAAATTGAAAGCTGTTAAATTCCTGAATAAAGGAGAGAAATTACTATTAATACATTTGTCAATATCTTTTGAAAATAAGTGGTTATCATACAACGATATCAAAGCATTTATATTATTTTTATATTCAAAAGAATCAAGAGATAGTGCATTATCTGATCCTATTTCATAGAGTAAAGATTTATATTGAGTAACCCAGTTAAGCTGAGGTATGTTAGAAGAAGATCTGTCCAAGTTTTGAAGTTTTACTAAACAAGCTTTAGGAATCCTGGTTTAATATCTCCCAACGTACCCTTAAGTCGACTTCGAGAAGTTGAAACAAACTATTTTCTTGCGATCTTTTTCCAAAACTTTTAGCGATCAGATTGCTACACCGTATTTTCTTTTTTACGACAACTCTTAAATTTCAAACAGGAGCAGAATATGATATCAATTTTTCTTAACATTGCTAAATAATAATTGCTCGGTAAATATTTCGATAACAATAAAAATGAACACTTTAGCGTTGTGGAAATTTAACAGAATTTGTCGTATTGGTACAAAATTGGTCTTTTTATTCGTACTTATTTAAAGCTTAACTTATGTGAATGTTTAGAATGCTTCATTATAATAATAATAATAATAATAATGCCCGTTTAGAGCCTTGCGGCTCATCAGGGATAACCCCTGCGGGAACCACCTCGGGTGGTAGTCGCAGCCGTTACGCTCAAAGTGAATTCTAAAGTTGACGATAATTTATCTAAACAATAATCTTCTATAAACTGAGAGCGTAACCTGGGATGCGAACCCCAGACCTCCGTGGGTGTCAAAGGTCAGTGTTAAGACTAACGCCTTAACGACCTCGGCCACGGAGGCGGCTTAATGCTTCATTGCATTCCATAAAATTAATGCAATGAAAAATTAATGAATCTAGAAAAATGTTGTAAACGGTAATAATGCTTTGAAAAATGTTAATAAGCAAGAAAGCGTTCTCCAGCATAGAGATATTATTACTAGAGAGGCCCTATAGGTAAAATTTTGAAACATCGATAAAATAACCTGACAACCTTCGCTAAAAATATAATCAAATAATCAGTACAAAATTACAATAACTCATATAGTAGAACGTTAAAAATACAATTCAAA
>JACMZG010000032.1:5242893-5247893 GCA_018340805.1 Microvelia longipes | reverse complement strand
CCCTGCTTTGGACTCACTTAGCTCGTCCTCAGAAATACAGTTCACCAAATTTATTCTGCAACATGCCTATTGACTCGCTTCGCACGTCTTCAGATAGTAAATGCATCCGTATCATTTTCAGCGGTCACCCATAAAGCACTGACCACACTCAATGCTGCTTAAGTTTTATGATTTAACAAAAATCATGGATATACTTGTCGTATTAAAACGAAACTCAGTGTACTTATTTATTAGGTAATTATATACATTTATATCAAGTTTTAACTCAATAAAACCATTTCCCAATATTTGACAATTTTGTTAAAAAACGTACACAAGTCATTTATTAAAAATTGAACTAATGCTGATAATGAGAAGAAACACATATGTTAGTCATATACATGGTCACATGCGTGCAAAATATCAATCCGATCCCATCATTATTCCGCGTTTTCTGATTTTTCCAAAAATTTTCTTAGTCATTATAGCGGGTTAATGACGTCATAATAAAATTATTTTCCGAACAGCACCACTACAGCAGCAGATAAATTTTTGTACAAAATTTCAACTCCTTAGCATTAATGCACTTGGCACTACGATGATAACAGACACATACACATATATACAATCAACTTAAAAAACATTCAGGAGGTCTAAAAACGCCTGAAACGGATAATTCCGGTAAACATCCACGGTTAAGGATTTTTTTTGCAAACACAATACTTTTCCTATATACCTAGTCGAACCGCAGTTAAATATCGGTCAAACAAGGGTCGGAAATTATCGCAGACAATTTTTAGTTTTTTGTATAGAAACTGCAGTTAGGCAAAGGTAGTGGTAGTAGTAGGGGGGTGGGAGGTCAAGCCTAGGATGAGTAGACAACTTTAAGGTCCTTTTTCACCAACCCGTAACTCACATCACCCTCTCACCACTACGCCTCCACCTCCTGTTCCCTGTTGAAATCTCCTGGATTGACTATGAAAGTGAGGATGTCCTGCCACTTGAGCGATTCCAGCTCTTCCTCAGCCAGCTCTTTCTCCGGATCCAAAGGTCTGGAAACGAATCCTACGAAAACCTTTACATTTACCTAAGAAGTGATAGGCTGTTTCCTCTTCATCACCACACACTAGGCAAGTGGAATCTTGCACTACCTCATAATGGAGAGGTGTCTTTGGAGTTTGCAGTGTCCAAGTCAAGACCCCTACCATCGTCCTGATATTGCCTTTGCTCAGTTCTAGAAGCCATCTAGTTCTTTTTCTTTAGCTTTTACCATTAGGCAAAGGTAAATCATGGGTTGAAATTTTTACCAAACACGGCTTTCAAAGCGGGGAGGGTAGAAATTTGAAGAGCCTGTGCTTGAGAGATGAGGACGAGCGAAGCGAATCCCATGTAAAGTTCCGAGGTACCCCGTACCCGATTTTTGTAAATATATGCATGCTGCTTACATTTAGCACTTCAATATTTTGTTCTCATTCATTCATATAGTCTTTGTACATCATGAAGACACGTCAGGTTTGACTTGATCCTGGTTTTCATGTCGCACGTTAAATCCGTTTCATTCACGATTTAAACAAAACCGCATTCTACTGTTCTTACTTCTCCTCATTTATACCGTAGGTATATAGGTTTCCAACCATGTTTTTAGTAGCCCTTGGGGTATAGATTCATCCCAATCATTTTTTTAACAAGTTCTTTATTGGCAAAAAGTATACAATATTTATTTTGTGTTAACCGGAGCATATTTATTTATTGATTTGGGTGATTTGTGCTCATTTTTTTATTTTATTTTTTAATTTGGTATTAAATTTGGTTATTTTGGGGTGTGAGGGGGTTTAGACGTAACGAAACAGAGTGGGACATGACATTATGTCGAGCCATCAATGATGACGAATGTCGAATGATGGAACAGTTCCTAGATGTAGCATTGCATTTTGCTTGTTACATTTCCTTGGTGTCTCTCGCACAATTATATTGTGTCAACTATTCATGTTTTGCAAAACTCGGTAGTATCAAAATGATATATGTGAGGGGGTTTGTTTGGGTTAAGGATAATTTCCAATTTTTTAGTTTGGGTATTTTTTTTTTGCAGGATTGCAAAATGATATTTGATGGTGTTTGAATAGGTTTGTATTGTAAATGGATTTTGCAGGAGTGTCAAAGAGGGTTTCTATGCAGTCTGTGTGGACTGACTTTTGATGATCAACCTGGCATTTGCCTGTAAAATTGAGGGAAACCACAGAAAACCTCAATTAGGTTGATCGGACACGCGGGTCCTGGGTGTAAAGGTTATATTATTTTTTTATTTTTTTTACGTTTGGGGGTTTAGTTGTTAGGGTTCGTTTTATAGATTTTTTAGACTAAGGGGAATAGTTAATTTTTATTACGAATTGAAGTGTATTTTATTATATTTTTTTAAATTTTGAGAAGAGTAGAGTCTTGATTTTTTCAGTCTTGTCTTGGATGTCTTGAATTTTGACTTTCTGATATAATTTTGATCGTTCTATCTTGTATTTAGGACAGTCTAGTAGAATATGTTCTACGGTCTCGTCTATTGTGGGGCAGGTGTGACATACTGAGGAGTCGCTCAAACATTTTTTTTACATATATCACCGAACACCCTGTATAGTATGCATATATGTTTGTGTATTATATGCGTATAATACTGAGCTTAATATTCTAGTAGATACACTAAAAATACACCCCCCCTCCTCATACGAATCAAAGTTAAAACTAAACCCAAAGCCAACTTATATCAAATATTCATGGTGTTGAAACCCCGATGTAAAAACTTTAAAAAACTGAAATTCCGACCGGAAATTTACCTCAACCAACTTTTTACCGCAGGTAACTCTAGAAATAACTTTTACTTTATTTACCTGCAAAACAAACGTGGAATAAGTTTACCTATTCAATGTAAACCTATCTTCCATGTTTACCTATCTTTACGAACTACGTTCGTAAAGATAAATTACTTGAGGGGCCTTATTGGTTGCATTTCGAAAAATCGAAAAAAATAACCTGATCACCTTCGACTATCAATATAATCAAATAATCAGAACAAAATTACTGAATTTATTAAAGCTTTCGATGATGAATAAGTCCAAAATAATAAAAATAATTCTGGCGCGGTGGTCCGCATGTCGGGCGAATTTCCTTTGGACGCGTGTTTCCTTGCGAACGGATAAATATTTTTTAACCAAACTTTGCACAAAAATCGTCCCTTGGGAGGACACGAACCCAATTGAAAACCAGGTTTTGGTAACGTCATTAACCCGGTTTGCTTTGTTGAAAGCAAAACTTTCAAAAAATCGGCAAAACTCAGGGTTAATGCTTTATACCGCGAAAAAAGTTAATATTTATGTTTTTAGAGACGCTGAATCAAATGAAACCGGTCCAAAGTCGATACAACCACTCTAAGTGACCAAAAAGTCGAAAAAACCATTGTAAATGACTAAAAACCAAAATTTAGGTCGTAAAAAATATAAATTTCGAGTAGGGTGTCGTTTTCTATGTATTTTTGAGCGCTGAATCGAATGAAACCGGTCCGAAGTCAAAATACGACCACTTTAAGTAACCAAAAAACCACAAAAATTTATCGAAAACCAAAATAATTCTGGCGCGGTAGTCCGTTGTCGGGCAAATTTCATTTAGAATGTGTGTTTCCGTGCTCAACAACTCATTTGTTGCTTAAAGTTTCGGTCCATGCTTAAGAACCTAAGCAGTTACTCGATTGTCAAGCACTGCTTGTAACTCATTTTGTCTGTACTTTTCAAAGGAAATGCGCTAAAACCTTTAAAGATAACTGACTAAGCTTAAAGATAAGTAACTAAGCTTTAAACTAGTGCAAGAAATGGGTTGTTAACCACGGAAACACGCATTCTAAATGAAATTCGCCCGACAGCGGACCACCGCCCCGGAATTATTTTTATCTAACATTTACCTCATAAATCTAATTTTGTTTAAATAGTTTGGTCAACAATTCTGTATTATTACAAATATTCTTAAAATTCAAAGTTCATTCTTGATGATTTCCACTAGAAACAGACTAACCTTCAGCTTAGGTCAAGGGAAAGGTTCTAGGTTTCAGGTAAATATATTTTTATATTAAATTTTCCATATTTGCAGATATGAAAGAAAAATATATTAAAATAAAAAAAATATTATTTCTGAGAAAAATTATTGAAAAACAAAATGTCACGTTAAAAAAAATATATGTAATTAATTACAATAAAAACGACGAAAGAAAATCAATAAAAATTTTAATGAACCGACAAAAGAATGTCAGTTAAAAATAAAAAAAATGGAACCATTACACAAAAGAAAAGATAGAAAAAATAATTATAAATAAAAAAAAATCAAGTAAAATATAGAAAAAAAAATTCGAAAAAATAAATAGACGACAAAAGAAAAAAAAATAAATACAAGAATTTTTTCCTTTATTGAGAGTTAATGATGCTTGAGAAGCTATTTAATTTAATTTTTCAAAATTTCAACATTATTTATGTCTTTTATTCTATATTATATTAATTTATTTATTATTTTGTATAAAATTGATCCACTTAAAAAAAACAATGTGACAATAGCTAAGAGTGTGTTTGCGAGTGTGAACCGATCGATCGGAATTGGTCAGTGCCATGGCGGATATTTTATTTTTAAGGCAAACACATTTTGACTTACAATAATACTAATATAGAAGAAGCATATGACCGTAAACACAATGTAGTTCTACTGATAACACGAAATCCAGTTTACTAGTGGTCTTTAGTAGAGGTACCACCCTAACAACAAAACATTATTTTAAATGTGTCATAAAATCCATTAATAAAGAAAGATCGTAAAGAACAAATATAATAACTAAAACACCGCTAGTATTTATGAAACCGGTCTTAGTTGGCAAAAGGATAGCGGAATACAAAATCCACGTTAGTTGACGAGAACTACTTTAATATAATTAATAAATAGTGAAACTGTTCAATTAAAATGCTTTAAAATTGTAAGCAATTAATATTTAATTACTGATT
>JACMZG010000032.1:5142893-5237893 GCA_018340805.1 Microvelia longipes | reverse complement strand
ATACCTCGGTACAAAAAATCACTTCTTTTGTAAATAAAATCATAAAAAGGCAACACTGGTTTTGAAAATTTGTAACCTCGCGTTGCTTTTTTTCCCTCATGGTGCATTACGTAATTAACAACTTATACTCCACTTAATTCATACTTCCAAAAAAAGTTAATTAACTGGTAACTTTAAAAGATACAACAATATTTTACTTAAAAAGTAAATAAAAAATTATTAATACTAATAATAAATAACAAACAATTACACAATATAATTGTGCGAGAGACACCAAGGAAATGTAACAAGCAAGATGCAATGCTACATCTTAGAACATCAATGATGACATTCGTCATCATTGATGGCTAGACATAATGTCATGTCCCACTCTGTCTCGTTACGTCTAACTCGTCAGAGCGCCGACAGAGCCTGAACTCACTCTGACCTTCAATTAATTCCGAAGAATATAATGTGAAGTATTTACCAGAGACGAGCGGTGCTCTCTTACCGCCATCATGCATGGCAAGCAAAACATATATCATTTGATACTACCGACTTTTGCTAAACATGAATAATTGACACAATATAATTGTGCGAGAGACATCTAGGAAATGTAACATGCAAAATTTTGCTTGTTACATTTCCTAGGTGTCTCTCGCACAATTATAATGCGTCAACTATTCATGTTTTGCAAAACTCGGTGGTATCAAATGATATAATAAATAATTAATAAAAAAAAGTATATAGTAAATAATTCTTTGACATAAAAAATACAATATATAATCAAATCAAATGATAAAATTCAAAACATAACCTGACTCACTGTGTTGCCAGAGTAGGGATTTTTTTGTTACTCACAAAAATATTTTTTTTGTTGAAAAAAAAAATTGTGTTTTAAACCATTAGGTGGAACAAAAGGGTGTTGAAACCATTGAGATTTTGGTGGGCTGTCAACTGAATTTAGCCGTGTTTCAAGCTATAACCATAAAATTTCCCTGATTTGCATTCGCTGTAATTTTCTGTCATAAGTACTCCTTTCTTTTCTTTCTTCTCTTATGCTTGAACCCGTTACTTCTTAAACCCACCCCCTAGAGGTTATGACCCTCTTAAAAAGCTCAAAATGTGATAAAACATTCCGAGTGTGACGACTCAAATAAAGATTTACTGCGTAAAGATCTTCAACTGAGGATTTCAACGAATTCAGCTCTTTTATGTTTCGGATTACAAATAAGAAATTTTACTCTCGACCCAATTTTGACATGAAATAGATTTATTACTAATGATTTTTTTTAGACATCTTCCAATGAAAATAGTACAATACTCTTAATTGTAAAAATTGTCTAGCATACTCTTTAATTCATGGGCGTCCGCAGGCGGGGGGGGGGGGGTCAAACAGGTCTTAACTTGACCCCCCAGGAAAATTAGAAATGTTAGATTGACCCGCACTGCAAATTATTATTAAATAAGGCTCTCTTTATTTAATATTTTTAAAGGAACTCGCTTCGCTCGCTAAATGAAATGAAAGATTTATTTAAGCACTATAAATAAAATATTACATTATTTTTAAAAATACATCGACATTTAGTTTACCGGTTTGCCGGACTCCTTATTTCTCAATTTTATCAAAGGGTGATGGAAACTAAACCCGCAGCACATTATTGATTACTAAACTTGGCAACTTTGACCCCCCAGAGAAAATCCTGCAGACGCCCATGCTAAAATCTAAATCTCCAGCCTAAATACACTGGGAGCCAGTGGCGGTATTAGAGCCCAATCCTGAGGAGGGGGGTAACCTTATAAGAAATGTATGGGATCGGGGGGGGGGGGGCGAGATAGTACCAAGCCGTGCGTCTTATATTAGTAGTAAGTAGTGATAGTAATATGAGGGGAGTGGTAGTAACTACCAGGCAAGTAGGCAACGTTGTTGGGCCCTTTTTGCCAGCTCCCTAAGATAGTGTTCTACTCCTTTTAATTTCAAGTGTAGGTATATTTCATCTAATCTAGACAGAAGAGCCGTGAATTTCTATGGTTCCTCTCATGCTTTTTTAAGCAATCATACATATTTTCACTGACTCTAATAGTCTAGTGTAAACTAGGAACAACACGTACCCTCACTGTTAAACCGAATAGTATAGTATTATAATAAATCTGCTATGAGGGTCCTAAATTTTGCCTATACCCAGTTTCATTTAGGGTAAGGGATCTTAACGAGTACCTGACAACGCACAGGCTCGAGACCACCGGCTTTACGTCCCTTCTGAAGGACGTGTTTCGCAGAATTTTTATCCCTCTCATAAAAATCCAAGAGGCCCGTGCTGGGATTGAACCCATGACTAAATAAACTCGGAAGTTTAAAGTTCATTCATTCTGTGTATTGGCAGCGTACCTTAACCACTTCACCACGGGTGACTCTCGCATCTGAAACGATAATTTAAACCCTCATGATCCGCTTCTGTAAAACAGATGGTTATAATTTTACATTAAATAAAAAAATATAAGCAATAATCTTACGTTGCCGCAATAGGAGGGAGAGGGGAGGCTTATTTACCAATTTAAAAAATTATAAAAGGGTCTTGCTTCGCTTGCTGGTATCAGTATGGATTTAAGAAAAAGGATTACTTTTTGGAGGTATTGCAACGCGTAGAAACACTAATGCTTTTTTTGAACATCGTACCAATAGGACATCTAATGATGCTGACATTCGTTCAATTGCTAGTAAAATGATGCAACAGAAAAAAAATTGAAACAAATATAATAAAAATCAACCTTGGGCTATTACCTTCAATAGGATACAAGCCCTATTGAAAAACCAGGTTATTGTGACGTCAATTACCCGATTTTCTGTATTAGCAAAGATTTGGAAAAAATCGTTAAAATGCAGGGTTAATATTTTTTATTGCCAGGTAAAACGTCCCTACTTAATAGTTTTTTTAAAAAAAGTTTATTATCTACCTCTCATTTACAATTTGTTGTTAGACGCAAGTCTCCGACATAATGCCATGTTTAAAACTTTCTCATTTCATTTTATTGAGGAAGTAATCAGAAGGCAGAAAGTATATAGAAAATATCTATCCATTAATAAGTCGAAGCTATACAAGTCTCTCTTATAACATGATGCGGCATCAATGTTTTGCTCCCGAGTTGATCTAACGATGCCATTAATTAACTTTCTTCTTCGTCTTCTTTAAGTTTCGTCTTTTTTATTTTGTTTTCAATATCTTGTTTTGCTTTCGATTATTATTTTCTTTGTTATTATTTTTCTTGTTAACGAATTTTCGAAGAAACAATGAGCTATATATATATTAATATATTATATATATAATTATAATATATATATATATGTGTGTGTGTGTTTCTCTCAAGTAGTATTCCTACCGATGGGCCGTATATTTTAGCTTGTTTCACATATATACTTCATGCATTTTAAACAACTTGTTTTTTTAATCTCCATATATCTTGTAATTTATTATTTTTTTTATCTTAAAATTTTAAATCTTGTGAAAATGAATTTTGAAAATTTGAATTCCATCATACTGATTTTTCCTGTTGTTTCAGTAGTAAATACTTCAATTTTTGTTTCTTTTAAGTCTGATTCAATTTTTTAAATTAAAATCATGATATCTTCTTCGAATTATGCGATGGTTAATGAAATTAAATTATTTAAATTAAGTCATCACATACACACACTTGTGTGTGTATGTATGCATGTACGAGATTTTTGTGTCCTAGACATTTCTATGGCTCAAGGCCCGTATTCAAAGACATTTTCCTAACATTTTCCAACATTCTCCTTAAGGAACAAGGAAATGTTAGGAAAATGTCTTTGAATACGGGCCTAAAACTTTAGAATGTTTTCTCGGATCAAAATGAAACTTGGTACAAAAAACAACCTTGCTTATGTCCCGAAATCTATTGTTTAAGGTTATGTAAGTACCTTATTAAATAATCGAGACTTATGTAAGTACCCTCTGAGACTTAGTAATACCTTATTTAAAATCTGAGACTTATGTAAGTACCTTATTTAATAATCTGAGTATTTTATGAGACTATGTAAGTACCTTATTTAATAATCTGTTACCTTTTAATAATTGAGACTTGAAGACCTTATTTAATAATCTGAGACTTATGTAAGTACCTTATTTAATAATCTGAGACTTATGTAAGCACCTTATTTAATAATATGAGACTTATGTAAGTACCTTATTTAATAATGAGACTTATGTAAGTACTTATTTAATAATCTGAGACTTATGTAAGCACCTTATTTAATAATATGAGACTTATGAAGAGACTTATGTAAACCTTATTTAATAATCTGAGACTTATGTAAGTACCTTATTTAATAATCTGAGAGACTTATGTAATAATTTAATAATCTGAGACTTATGTAAGCACTATTTAATAATCTGAGACTTATGTAAGTACCTTATTTAATCTGAGACCTTATGTAAGTACCTTATTTAATATCTGAGACTTATGTAAGCACCTTATTAAAAAATTTGAGACTTATGTAAGTACCCTTAGGGTATGATGGGTTGAACTTGGTGCTGACATCTAGCGGCAGCTCTAAAACTAATTATCCTTACCAAAGCATTCTTCCCAGCTTAATAAGTTATTATTATAAAATCATTTCGTTCTTTATTACCATTTTAACGACACGATTATCTTGAAATTTGTCATTATTACATAAAGTAATTATTTTGATTAATCAGTGATGTGGCAGAAGTAGTTTGCTTGAAATAAGACGACAGTGGCGCATTCTCGTAGTTGACATGGTGAAACTACTATATTACACACTAGCGCTCCTGTTAACTAGCTACGGAACTAATCTTTTCTTGTCCGAAACAATAAACCTCAGAACCATCTTTCTTTATCTTTATATTCTTTGGTAAACTATTTAATAATCTGACACTTTTGTAAGTACAATATTCAAATTATAAGCGCTAGTGGATTTGTCATCATTACATTGGTTGAAATTTATTTGTGGATAGACTTATATTTACATCCTTATGTAAGTACCTTATTATTGAAAGAAACAAAATGTGAGCAGCTCGAAAAAAGATAAATTTTCTTTATTCTGATAAAGAAGAGTGAAGAATCTATCTGAGTATCTAGAGCCCCTCCTCCTATAGAGTATATCAGTAAAGTAGATTGACAGGACATATAAACCCCCGGCTATCAAATGTATTAAATTGACATTTTTCTCTTCCAGTATTATTCCATGTATTAGAGCGTAAAATCGAATTGTTCAAGAAATTCAATAAAGGTAATATGACATATGAGATAAGTGGAACTTCTTTACTCACAAATCGTAAACAAAAAGATAAGATAACAGGCCTCCACCTCCTAAGTTTCGTTTAAATACGTCAAGTATATTTACGATTATGGTTGGATCATTAAAGTTAAGCAGAATTGAGCGTGGTCAGTGCTGTAGAATGAAACGGATGTATTTACAATCTGAGGACGAGCGAAGCGATATATGAAACATATATATATATATATATATAATATAATATATATATATATATATATATATATATATAATATTATATATATATGTGTTCATATTTTTCTTATGATTTATTTTTTGTGCGTTTTATTTACTTACTATTGTATTTTTATTATTTTATTTCCGCGTGTCTGTTAAAGTAGTTTTGTTTTTTTGTGTTTCTTTGTTATTTCTCGTTATTTGGCTTTTATGATGTAATTTGTTTTCATTCTGTCATGATTTGTAATAGATTATTTGTACAGGCACTGATGATGACCACATGTTAGGTTGAAAGCGCTTTGCCAATAAACTATTATTTTTGTGGAGAGACTCTTTTCTTTACTTCCTAGTATGAATAACTCCACTTGTGCACAATCTCATTCAAATCCATTTCTTGTTTAACGAACCGGTTTAAGCTTCGTAACTTGAGCACTTAATCAAGCACTTACATGAGCACTTAATCAAGCACTTACTTGAGCACTTAATCAAGCATTACTTGAGCACTTACTACTTGAGCACTTAATCAAGCACTTACTTGAGCATTTAATCAAGCACTTACTTGAGCACTTACTCAATTATCAAGCACTGCTCGTAACTCATTGTATTCTATATTTTTCATAGAAAATGCGATGAGACCTAAAGATAAACACCAACTGAGCTTAGTGTAACAGGGGTTTCAGCTCCAAATAAGTAGCTGAACAACGCCTGAACGTGGGATCTAGAGTAGGACATATTCAGAAAGAAGAACAAAGTAATTAAGGGTATGAAGTAATGTATATTGTCAGATTAATTATACTAAAAGACAGATAATATTATAGGGTTACATAATTGGTCGGATACCTGAAGAGAACCCAACTTAGTGTTATATGGTTACGGTAAGTATAAGTTACCTAAGTATAAACGAACAGATGTGATTATGTGATCATACCTTAAGATGGGAAGTTATCACCCAGGAGGAGTCAGAACCATTCTAATTGTATCGTGCCCAAAAACCTAATAGCCGAACTTCTCCCACTAAATCCCTGCCAATCCCTACTTAGACGTAAAGTCTACCCTCTCTCTCATAGCTGAGTTTGTAACCAGCATGTAAATAAATAAATATAAATAATAAATAAAAAAATCTTTATTTGCATAAATACAAATACAAGTACAATGGCAAATCGTCAAAAGTACAAAAATTAGAAGTAACATAAATGACTCAAACATAATTTTATTAGAGAAGTACTCATTAATACTTTAAAAAGGCTGCTCTGTCAAGGCTTTTTTACGGCTTTTTTGAAATGATCTATTGGCAACTCTTAAATTTTTACATCTAAATGATTAAAAAGTTTAACCCCCAATTCACTATGACCCACTTCTGACTTATTGAGTCTATGAGTTGGTATTGTAAGTACATTTTTATTCTTTGTATTATATCTATGATAATCACTATTGGTTTTAAATTTATTTAAGTTCTTTTTAATAAAGAGCACAGAATTAAAAATAAAAAGATTTATGACAGTCATTATTGCCAGTCTCTTAAAGGAAGATTGACAGTGTGAACCAGGTTTGGCTCCCGTTATTCTTCTAATCATCTTTTTTTGATAAATAAGCAATGGATCTAAATTGACGTGTCCCCAGGCAATAATAGCATAATTTAACCTGCTCTGAACAAGAGATTTGTAGACGAGCACAAGAGTTTCTTCTGGTAACGAGTCTTTTAACTTTCTAAAAACAAATAAGTACCTAGCAATACTTTTATTCATTGTTGTGACATGGTCTTTCCAATTTAATTTACCGTCAATAGTGACTCCCAGAAATTTTACTGGAGAAATTTTACTTTTACGCTTATTTTGTAAGCGTGCTGACACAATCGAAAAATGAAATAAGAAGTTTTGAAGTAACTAAATGATACGATTAACATTCTGACCAATAATTGGGAGTATGAGCTTATCTAAATTGCTTGCTCCATTTAGATAAGCTACATTAGGTAAGCGAAAAAAACATATCTCAATTAATGCGAGCTTTTTTAAATAATTCTCTTATTACGGAATTATTGCCTTTGACTTCTGTTCATAGCAAGAGAGAAATTATTAAAAATGTTCAAACAGAGTTTTCTCAGAGCTTTTTCTATCTAAGTTTCATATAAAAATAAATATATAATAAAATAAAATAAACATGGGATTTAATTAAGAGAGAAATATAAGTTTATTGAAACTATCTGTAGATATTGATCCAAATGACACTCTGTCAGGTATGGAACCAAGCTTTTATATTAACCTTTTAATTCTCACCAAGAATTAAAATGTCTGCCTCTGTGGTCGTGATCGTATAAGGCACTCATACGCATGTTTTTAAAATTTTCGCTGAGTTATTATTGCGGGTTAATGACGCCATAATAATAGTTATTTATGCCATAAGGCTGCGCATTTCCTTTGGAAAATACAGACAAAATGAGTTACGAGCAGTGCTTGACAATTGAGTAACTGCTTAGGTTCTAAAGCATGAACCGAAACCTTGCAATGGGCATGGTTCTTGTATAAGCAAGAAATGGGTTGTTTAGCACGGAAACACGCATTCTAAATGAAATTCGCCCGACAGCGGACCACCGCACCGGAATTATTTATTTAGTAGTTGTAAACTTATATAATGTAAAAAGCACGGAAACACGCATCCAAAGGAAATTCGGCCGACATGCGGACCATCGCGCCAGAATTATTTTCTAGTTGTAAACTTATATTAAGTAAAAAAAAAACGATAAAAAATTATCGACCCTTCCAGGATGTGAACCCAGGTACCCTGAGTTTGAATAGTCGTATTGACTCCGGACCACTGGAATTCAACTCAGAGGCCCGAAAAACATTGAAAACGACGCCCTACTTGAAATTTAATTTTCAACGACCGTAATTTTGGTTTTCTATAATTTTTGTGGTTTTTTCGACTTTTTGGTCACTTAGAGTGGTCGTATCGACTTTGGGCTGGTTTCATTCGATTCAACATCTCCAAAAATATAAATATTGATCTTTTTCGCGGCGAAAAATATAAACCCTGAATTTTGCCAATTTTTTCAAAGTTTTGCTGACTCAGCAAACGTCATAAAAACCTGGGTTTCAATAGGGTTCGTGTCCTCCCGAAGGTTGATTTTTGTACCAAGTTTGGTTAAAAAATATTAATCCGTTTGAAACGTTACGTTTTTATTGTAAGTTTTCTAAATGTTTCTATATATTATATATATATATATATATATATATATATATATATATATATATATATATATATATAATATATATATAAAGTTTCGCGAAACGTATTTTTTCGTCATTAGGGACCTCTGAAACGGATTTGTGTCGTGGTCCGAAGTTCGAATTCCTTTTAGGCGAATTTCCAAAGGAAATTCGCTAAAAAGAAAATTTACTTTTTTTTGGCGTCGTCTCATTATGCGAGCCTTTATTTAAAGAAAAATTGAAAAATTATTTTTTAATTGAATACAGCATTTAACTATAGTGCCTAATATACTGGCACTTTACTTTTAACTAAAACGTGAATGGAAAAACTATGGAACATGGAAATAAAAAAAAAATAGTAGACAGTTATTAAATAGATTAAATCACATCCTCTAGGAGAAAATTGAATTAAAATTGATAAATTATTAGTAGACAATTAATAGTATTTAAAAAATAGATTTTAACACGAACGAAGTGAGGTCTTTTAAATTATAACCCTTGAACTCATGCAGAAATCACAAACTATTAGACAAATTAAAGGCGTTCTTGTCTTTTTAGCGATTCTAATGAGGAAAAATACAAATTTCGTAACATTTTATAATCAATTTCATACAATAAATGATTTAAATTTTGAATTGAAGTGAAGTTAAAATATTTAAAACTTATCTTGTATTATAACAATACAAAAGGAAGTTTGAATATTGTCAAAACCAGTTTGACAGAGCGGACTTGGGCTGAAGCTAATATATTATATATTATAATATATAATATATATATATTTGTATATTTGTGTGTGTATATATATAATATATATATATATATATATATATATATATATATATATATATATATATATATATATATATATATATATATATATATATATATATATATATATATATATATATATATATATATATTATATATATATATATATAATATTTGTGTGTATATTAATTTATTTATAAATTTTGCTAAGCACATCTGTTAGTGGTCAGGGACCTTTGAAACGGATTTGTGTCAGGTTGTTTGTGTCAGATTGTGTCCGAGGTTCGACTCTCGCCATGAAGCCTATCCTATTTACGATTTTCTCCCAAAGAAAAAAAATATTTTAGGTCTCTTAAGAGGTGGCCTTTTATTAGAGGTGCCACTTATTAAAGGATTATTCATTGAGAGGTGCCATTAATTAATGGTGCCATTTTTTCCCATTCGTTTCCCATACATCGAAATACGTCGATGTATTTTAATGTTTACAGCGCTGTAGGAAAATTAAATTTGATCCCAACTCAAAATCAATATTGGCTTTCACGCTGGCCACTCTGTGGATGATTCGATTACCTCCATTCCTCCTCTCTGACCGGAATTTTATTATAATCATTAATTTTATACTTGACTGACTTCTTAACCACCTTCTTCCGCCTCTTGTAGCTTCAGTATTCCCATTCTGACTCAGGTATTTTCTCCTATAATTCAATTACTCTTCTTTTTATTTTTTTATTTATATATTAATATACCTTTGTTGTATTCCCCAGAGTTGTTATATTACACGTAAAAAATTATTTTTTACATACATGGCGTAAAAAATTATTTTTTACGCGTAAAAAATGTAAAAAATTCGATTAGACATGCGCAATAAGATTATTTTTCATTTTATGTAGTTTAAATTTAAATGAAATTATTGAATATAATTATAAACAAATAAATGAAACTTATTGTTGTTGCTCTAATTGCTTAACAACTTTAGTTATTTTGTAACATATATCAAATAAGGCATTTTAAATAATTTGGTTGCCTTACCCTTACTATTTACCATAAATTTTTTAGCTTTAATTTTAGCAATGATTTAATTGCTTTAATCTAAAGTTTCAATGATTTGAACTAATTCCTAATGCAAAAACGCCCAAAGCCCATTAACTTTAATCTTCAATTAAAGTTAATAAGAAGTTAGGATACTGGGCTTTAAAATAATAATTTTTTACGTTGAATTTTTTACGTGTAAAAAATCGTGTATGTAAAAAATTCCTACAACTCTGCTCCAAACTTATATGCCTCCTGTTGAAAATATAAATAGATAGTTGACAGATGAAAAATAATTAAGTATAAATTGTCATGTAATGTCAAATATATTTCATTCTTACTCAGGAATCCAAAGCGTTTCATTTTTCAACAAGTGGCGACCGTGAGGAATTAGTAAAGAACCTAGTTCAATCAAGAGAAACGTTTTGTTAGCTACATCCCTCTGAAGGCTATAAACATATTGGAGGTGTAGAAGAAGTTAAATTTAATTTATTGAAAATATTGCACAGTAAGTAGAACATTTGCAGTTTAAATTGATAATTAGAAAAGATGAAGCTGATAGATGTTTATGAGATAGAACGAAGTGTAATAAGAAGAACATTTGAAGAACAGTACCAATTATTAGTGAGGGGAAAAGCAGAAATTGGTGCTGTTTGTCTTATTTTGGAAAACAAGTACAATAGATTGTGGGATCTGGATAATAAAATACATAGCTTAAGAGAAAAAGGTTCCAGACATGAAGAACTTAAGTTTAAAAAAATTTAACCTTACTAAAACTTAGAGCTAAATTAGTAAAAGTGATTGAAAATACATATGAAAGAGTGTCCGTCCAAGAAAAGGCTCTGCCTAGTAATGAAAATTATACAGAAATAGAACGTTCGGTCGGTATTATAGAATTTAACGAGAAGTCAACAGATTTGTGTGAAGACAAAAAAGAGGCCATTGATAAGTCTACCATGAAAGGCAATATGCCATTTTGTATCAATGAAGTCAAGTATGAGAGAACTAAACATAGTTATGCGCAAGATTCAGTACTTGAACCTTCTGTAAAACATGGTGAGGTCATAAGACCTTATTTAAATTTGGGCAATTGGATAAGTGTTGGTAATAATTCAAAAGAAATTGAAACTAAATGTTCGGAATCAACTAATGCAATAATCTCAGTAGAGGAAGATAATAATGAAAAGCAAGTTTGGTGTGATACTAATAGTAAAGAAATTAGTCATCATAGTGAAGAAAACGAGACAATAGCTGATCAGACATTGGCAGATGATGTAAAATTAAGTGCTGAAGAATTGACCGTAAGATGGGAGTTAGATAGAAAGAGTTCTAGGTCAAAAGATTGTTTAGATGTAGGTAGTATAGGTAGAAGGATTTTGTCAGAAGGTAGTGTATTAGCAAGGTTTGATTTGAATAAAGTTAGCAATGTGACAAAACATTATGATGATAGTTCAGTTAGAGAATACATAGCAGATTCGTTCAAAAATAATTTAGATAGTCGTAGAGATCGAAATAGTGATAGATTAAGGTTTGTAAGTTCTGAATCGAGGTCAGGTAGAAGTGGAAACAAAGATAGTAAAGAAGTTAGGTCAGAACGAAGTAAGTCAGTTAGGTCCCTTAGTATAGGTTGTGAAAACATTAGGTCTGAAAGAAGTCAGTCAGTTAGGTCCTTTAGTATAGGTCGTGAAAACATTAGGTCTGAAAGAAGTGAGTCAGTTAGATATGTAAATAAAGGTAGTAAAAAATTTGGGTCTCAAAGTAGAAAGTCAGTCAGTTATTTAAAAAAATTGAGTAAGATAGTTCATTTTGATCATTTCAGAAATAAGTCAGTTAATATATCTCGAAGAAGTCAAGGTAGAAATAAAAGAGTTTGTAATTTTGTAAGTTGTAAGTCTTCTATTACCATTAAGTCTTTACGTTATTCAGTTAGATATAATAATTTAGTTTGTTCAGTTAGTTGTCTAGATAGAGGTAGACGCACAAGTAGGTATTTAATTAAGTATTTCAGTTGTTCAGATGTAGAGAGGGTAAAATATGTATGGTTGGTAACTAAGTCTGTTGTAGTTAAAAATAATAATTTTTGTGGAAAAAGTTACCTCCACAGATCTTTTATTCTCCAGGTTTGACTATTTCGTCATTGAGATTGTTGGATGGAAACTAAGAACATAGTAGATAGTTTTTTTTATGGTTCTTGTTCTATGAGTTGTTATGATGTCTTGGTGTTAGGAGTGCTCATATACTTGTAGGTAAGTTTAAAAAATGAAAATTAAATGTTTTGGTCTTGGATAAAAAGAAAATTTTGGAGTTCTAGTTTGTATTTAGTTTCGATTTTACTTTTAGTAACTTTTATGATTTAAAATTTAATTTGCGCTAGAAATCTTTTGTATATTATTGTTGGAAGTTTTTTGTGTTTTGTTTACATGACAACTTGATATTTTATTTTAAAAAAGTAGTTTATTTTCATTGATAAAATATTTTTGGGAAATATATTGAAATATAATAAAGGTTAATGTGAACAATATAGTGTAATCGTAGGAACATCTAGGTGTGGAGGATGTTGAAAATATAAATAGATAGTTGACAGATGAAAAATAATTAAGTATAAATTGTCATGTAATGTCAAATATATTTCATTCTTGCTCTGGAATCCAAAGCGTTTCATTTTTCAACACCTCCCTTCTGGCTCTATATAATTCCTTTAAACTTAAATGCCCCCCTTATCAATTATTATTAACTATAATAATTTATAAGCCCTTATGGTAAAGTAATATATAAACCAAGTAGGGAAACAAACACGATTTCTGTCAGACCTGCCATGTAGTTCACATTTTGTCCACCAGGGAGTTGCCTCATATTTTCCTATGGGCGTAAATGTAAACAAACTATTTACGGTTTTTAAAATTTTTGTTTTTATTGCATTTTTTTGTACAATTAAGTATGAAATGTTAATAATTTGTGTTAAAAATACGTTTTGTCACATCCAATAGAGGTTTAAGTGCGAATCTTTAAATACTAGATTTGTTTAAACTACTTAAAACGAGCGGCTAATTAAACTTTTTTTCGATTAACTTAGTACATTTTTGCGAGTGATATTTGTTTTTCCTTTTCAAATATTAATTGTAATTAGTAATTTTACAACTTTAACTAAACATTATTATATTCTAATAAAAGCAATCGTGATTTTAAGTTATATTAAAGGCAATACATTGTCGTCTGGATATTCTTCAAAATTTTACTAAAAACATGTACTTTACCTTTACTATATTTTGTCTTTTTCTTTAACTAATTTATTTTAACAATTATTTCACAGAATTTAATACAAAATCATTGAACTATCACGCACATATTAAAGTAAGAAAACACAATAAAAAGTAAAACACACCTAATGTTATCAGGGTTGCCAATAAAACTAAGTAAAAAAACCTAAATCCTATGAGGCGCATGCGCAGTTATTCCAATTTTAGCTATTTTTTACTTTTGAGCCAGCTATCAGCTGATCGGGCAGGTCTGATTTTTTTACATGTGTCAGTATACATAGAGATATATACTAGAGGAGGCATAGCCTATCTTAATACATTGAGAGGCCTGAAACATTTTTATTGGGGCCTTAGAATAATACTTTATATAGAAGGAGCACTACTGATAACACGAAAGCCGGTTGACTGGTGCAACTAAGTAATGCTGCCACCCTAACATATACATTTTCTAAAAAAAGTTGGCAATACTTCCGGTTGCTGAATTATTATGTTCTATTATTAATTAATGATTGATCATTCATAAATAATAATATAAATATAGGTGCATACAATATTTAAAGCATTTTAAATTGTAGTTTAACGTATTTATTAAAATTATATATAATAAGTAGTCCTCGTCAACTAAATGTAGATTCTTGTATTCCGCCACCCTTTTGCCATCTAAGACCAGTTTTATTAAATATTCAGCAGGTGTTTTAAGTTATTATATTTGTTCTTTACGATCTTTCTTCATTAATAGATATTTATGACAAATATTTAAAATAATGTTTGTTGTCAGGTTGGCAGCATTACTTAGTTGCACCAGTCAACCGCCTTCGTGTTATCAGTGGAATTACATTGTGTTTACGTCCTGTGCTCCTTCTATATATAGTATTATTCTAAGATTGGGGCTCTCAGGGGCTCTGTGTAACCTCATTAAAACCTCCTCCAAAATAGAGTTGAGGTTATAATTAATCAATTGTTTTCGGCTTCCCCCAGTTTGTTTGTGTTGTGATTTGTATTTTAAACATTCTACTATATAATTTACTGTTTTTTTGTTATGTTTATTTGATGATAATTTTATTTTTTTTTTTTAACTTTATTGATTATTGTCTACAATAAAGGTATTGATGATAATGATAATCGAATGTGGTCAGGTTACTTTTCGATGTTCAAAATTCAACCAATAGGCCCCTCTAGTAATATATCTCTATGTCAGTATAGGAGTTTCCCTACTTGGTTTATATATTACTATACCTTATGGCTTATAAATTATCTCTCCAAATTTATATTTTCCGATTGGCAAAACAATTGACAAAGAACATTTTCCGTTAAATGATCTTAGTCGTGTTTACTGATTGCGTAATATTAAGTGGAGGTGGTAAAAGGTTCTTATTAAATTGATATTTTTAACGAAATTTGGGTGGAATTATATAATAATGTTAATTACCGCTGTGGATCATTGGGTAATATAATTACCGGTTATGTAATATTAATTAAATTTACTAAAACATTAAAAATTCTGACGCAGAGTTCCGTTGACCGGGCGAATTTTCTATGAAATGCGAATTTTCTATGAATGTGAATTTTTTGCAAACTCATTTAAAATTTTTTTGAAGCAATACAATCAAAAAAATTGCTCAAAAATTTTTTTTTGAGCAATAGCGTCAAAAGTTTTTTAACGGATATATTCGCTACGCTCATCCCCAACTTCTAACTCGCTCGCTCGTGTCAGAATATCCAATTCGCCAAATTTATACTTTAACATGTCTTCGGACTCGCTTCGCTTGATCTTAGATAGTAATCGCATCCGCATCATTCTTAGCGGTAACCTATCTTGGCACTAACCACGCTCAATGCTACTGAAGTTTTATGATCCCACAAAAATCATAGATATACTTGTTGTATTGAAACGAAACTTACTGTACTTATTTATTACGTCAAGGTGTACACTTGTACATTTCAACTCAGTTGATTCATTTTCTTTTTTTTTTTTTTTTTTTTAATGTACACAAGTCATTCGATAAAAATTGAACTAATGCTGATAATGAGATGAAAACTTAGCCAATATGTTACTCTTATACATAATCACATGCGTGGTAAATTTGAATCGGATCGCATAATTTTTTCCGCGTTTTATGATTTTTCAAAATTTTGCCGAGTCATTATTGCAAGTTAATAGTCATAAAAAAATATTTTTCGAATAGCACAACTTCAGCAGTAGACTGATTTTTGAACAAAGTTTCAACTCTCTAGCATAAATATACAAGGAGCTACGATGATAACAGACACACACACATACAGACAGACAACTTTGTGAAAACCACTCATAAGGTCTTTAAAACACTTAAAACGGATAATTCCGGTTTCATCCCGGTTTCGGATTTTTTTGCAAACACAATACTTTTCCTATATACCTACAGTATAAATGAGGAAAAGTAAAAATATTTGCTTTTTGTGCATTTTTTTTTTTTTGACCATTTAACAAATGTCATACCTTTAGTTGTAGTTATCCAATTTTGACGAAAAACTCTTGTTTTAAGAAAAAATTATCAGCTTTAAAAAACTTTCTTTTCATGTTTTGCTTACGACCTGCAGGGAACCACTTATTGCAAGAAAACTGGGATTTGTGCGATTTTCTAATATTTTTAGCAAGCGCGTTTATAAGGCGCGGTCGAATATCCACGGCCTTCTAGAACGTTGGATCACCAACAAACTTTTTTTTTCAAAATTTTCAGTAATTATCCGGATTTGTGATAAATGAAGCCTATTTCCGTAATCTCCACGCTCTTTTGGTTAATGTCAAAGAGTATTTACATTCACTCAACGATTTATTTTTAATATAACTTGGTACATACCAGGGGGGGTTAACTTAAATGAGGAAAAGTTTGGATTCGATTATCGCAAGCTACTGAAAACAGCGCTGCGGCGGACCGGTGCGGACAACTCATGGACTATCCCCAATAACTTTCTAAAAATGACTGATTATATTTTTATATTTAAACTTATGAATACCATGGCAATTCTTGGTTATGACAACTACATTTATTATTATTATAAAATGATTGTTTTCTGTATGTATTTTTCACAAAAACGGTTCGCCGTTGCATGTTCTGTATTTCAAAAATTCAGAAACTAAAAGTAAATAGAAACCTTTTTAAAACTTCCAGAGAACGCCACTTATGGCAGATAAGTGTAAATTTCATTTAATTAATTTATTGATTTAGTCGATTTTATCAGAAAATTACATTAAATCACATGTGCGCATCATGCCGATGAAATTAAAATATAGGCTGCATTAAATGTCAAAATCTATCTTCTAGCACGTGTAAACTTTAGCCACTATTTCATTATTACCTGATTGAATCAACTAAATTAATAAATTACTTGAATGAAAAACTAAAAATAATCAGAAGCGTTCTGTGTAAGATTAAAGTGGTAGGGTTAGTTAAAAGTATAACCATACAAAGTATAAAAATTAAATTTCAAACTGAATGTGGGAAAAAAGCGGGAAATCAAGACACGCCCACTCAATTGAAAGGTAGGTCCCCCGCCGCGCTAGTGTCGACCGGAATCCAAATTTTTTCACCATTGAGTCGACAGTCTTACTGTTTAAGTATCTATAGTCTCTGGTACATACATAACTACTGTTAGACGTCAATGTTAACAAATATGACATGTCAAAATATAACACAAAATATTGACGTCAAACAGTAGTTATGTGTGTACCAAGTTAGATTAAAAATAAATCGTTGAGTGAATGTAAATGCTCTTTGAGATTAACCAAAAGAGCGTGCCAATTACGGAAATAGGCTTCATTTATCACAAATCCGGCTAATTACTGAAAATTCTGAAAAAAAGTTATAAAAATAGTTTGTTGGTGATCCAACGTTCTAGAAGGCTGTGGATATTCGACCGCGCCTTATATGAAGGGATCCACTAAAGTAATATATAAACCAAGTAGGGAAACTCCTACACTGACTCATGTAAAAAATTCAGACCTGCCCGATCAGCTGATAGCTGGCTTAAAAATAAAAATATCTAAAATTAAAATAACTGCGCATGCGTTTTTCGGATTTAGGTATTTTTATTTAATTTAATTGGCAACCCTGATAACATTAGGTGAGTTTTACATTTTATCGTGTTTTCGCACTTTAATATGTACGTGATAATTTAATGATTTTGTATTAAATTCTGTTAAATAATTGTTATAATAATTTAGTTAAAGAAAAAGAGAAACTATAGTAAAGGTAAACCACATGTTTTTATTCAGATTTTGAAGAAAATACAGACGACAGAGTATTGCCTTAAAATTACGATTGCTTTTATTACATTAAAAAAAAAGGTTAAATTACTAATTACAATCAATATTTGAAGGGGAAAAAAAATTATAATTTGCAAAAATGTACTAAGTTAAGTAGTGCACACGAAAAAAATTTAGTAATTTAAACAATCCTAGTAATTAAAGATTTGGACTTAAACTACTATTGGATGTGGCAAAATGTATTTCTTACATAAATTATTAACATTTTAAACTAAACTGTTCAAATAAATGCAATAAAAACAAAAATTTTGAGTACCGTAAATAGTTTGTTTACATTAACCAATACTAATATAACAAAAAGCTATTCTCAAAATCATTTGTAGAAAACAGACAACGACACCATCTAAGCCTTTATTTAAAAAACTATTCATACTTGACTTTAACAAACTACTAGACTACATTTGCCTCTTAAGAATTCATTCAGAAAAACATACTCTAAACCAAATAACGCACGACAGACAAACTAGAGCCAAAATAAATAACATATTTGTAATACCTTACAAAACTACAAAAGGACAGAACCACTGGACTTACAAAGCAACAAAACTCTACAACTTAGACGATACTTACAAACAAATTATCACGTTAGAAACTTTCAAAATAGAAATAAAAACTTTACTCATCGACACCTAAAACTCTATTTAAATACAAATACCAACTCGAAACTAGTACATAAGACAGACAATCTCCGTATCTATTATATATCTCTATTTTATACATTAATCTATAATAATATTTTAGTTATATATGTATATCTATTTCTATGTAATATTTATTTATTATCAAATATAAAGATCTAAGCACAGAACTACTCCTACAGCACAATGTCATTAGGATGTTAAAGTAGGAGCTTTTTATATTATGTTTATCACTAA
Source organism: Microvelia longipes (assembly GCA_018340805.1). Lineage (NCBI taxonomy): Eukaryota > Metazoa > Arthropoda > Insecta > Hemiptera > Veliidae > Microvelia > Microvelia longipes. Next base: position 5,218,988 of record JACMZG010000032.1, on the reverse strand, counting down.
TTTTTATTCTAAATTTAAGTTAAGATGTATAATTTTTACTTTTACTTTGTATATTAATTTAATAAATAAAGATATTTGTTTAAAAAAAATTTACTAGGGTAAAACAAAATGTCCGCGGTCATAGGAAAATTTGAGTCAACTCCCTGGTGGACAAAATGTGAACTACATGCCAGGTCTGACAGAAATCGCGTTTGTTTCCCTACTTGGTTTATATATTACTTTAGGCTCCACTCTAGATTAGCAGACTGTTTTTTCTTCAAAATATATGGTATATTTATAGAAAAAAATTGTTTGAAGTAGTTCAAAATAAGTCACATTTCTCAGGCCTGGCTCTTGGACTATATACAAATGTGAAATTTGCAAAATAAATATTGTATAAAGGAGAGATGTCATAGGAACAAGTGATCTCATATAAAACTCGTTACCAGAGGAATAAATTGTATCAAATAATCTAAACGGTAAATATTATATTTCACGTGAAAACGCAATAAGGAAAACCTTTCTGTATTCTCTCGGTTCTTCAATAGATGGTGGTTGTTCTTTTTTTAACTGTAATTATTATTGTTTTACTAAGATAAGATAGATAATCAGGCCCGTCTACATCTTAAGTAAGTTAGGAAGAATTGAAGAAGTGAAGAATTTTTCAAAATCTCTTTTTCTTCTTAAATAATTCTTTTTCCCGCTCTTTTGACTTAAGAAACTATAAGAATGGTTTTTCTATAAGTTACTTAAAGAAGAATGTACTACGTTATCTGTTTTTTAATGATTACAATATTTTGTAAACGATGTGATGTGATTGTTTTGATTGTTGTTGTTTGAATATGTGATTATTTGAATATGTGATTGTTTTGTTTGTTTTTTATATAATATATATTTTTCTTTTTTTTTTGAATTATATAGTTTTTGAAGGATGAGGTTCCTACGTGTAGACATACTAGAGATAAGGAAAACAACGCTCCAACAATTACCTCATCCATTTTGATTTTATTATTAATTAAAATAAATAAAACACGGTCGATTTTAGAAGTAAATTAAAAAATATTTGCAAAAAGTCTTTAAAAAATGGAAGGAAAGATCATTGAAAAAGCAATGGTTATTTAAATTGTATTAAAATTGTTATTGAGCTCTGCTCGTTGTTACAATAAGTAAATAAATAAAATGTGTGTAGACGGTAGGAAGAAAAGTAGTCTAAATACAGCTATATGTGTAATTGTAACTATAAAACTTGACTTAACAACTCAGAGGTTGTAGACGTGTTTACGGATCTCTTAAGTCTAAAGAGCGGGAATTTCAAAATAGTTTGTTCTAAGTGAAAAATTCTTCACTTCTTCGATTCATCCTGAGGAATTCTTCACTTCTTCGATTCTTCCTAACTTAACTTAAGATTGTAGACGGGCCTATCATTTCTAGAGAGACCTGTCAGTTTAGTTTTATATCATTAATAAAGTAACCTAATCACCTTCGACTATTATAATCTTAGAATAATACTAATATAGAAGGAGCATATGACCATAAACACAATGTAACTACTGATATCACGAAAGCCGGTTGACTGGTAGTCAGTCATTAAAATATTGTAATGCACCGATATTTATATTAGTATTTTATGAATAATCAATCAGTAATTAATATATTAATTGCATTACAATATTTAAAGCATTTTAAATTGTAGTTTAACGTATTTATTAAAATGATATTAAAAGTAGTTTCGTCAACTAAATGTAAGTAATGCTGCCACCCTAACAATATACAATTTTCTAAAAAAAAAGTTGGCAATACTTCCGGTTTCTGAATTATTATGTTCTATTATTAATTAATGATTGATTATTCATAAAATACTAATATAAATATCGGTGCATTACAATATTTAAAGCATTTTAAATTGTAGTTTAACGTTTTTAATTAAAATTATATTAAAAGTAGTCCTCGTCAACTAAATGTAGATTCTTGTATTCCGCCATTCTTTTGCCAACTAAGACCGGTTTTATTAAATACTCAGCAGGTGTTTTAAGTTATAATATTTGTTCTTTACGATCTTTCTTCATTAATAGATATTTATGAGACACATTTAAAATAATGTTTTGTTGTTAGGGTGGTACCCCTACATAAGTGCACCAGTCAACCGGTTTTCGTGTTATCAGTGGAATTACATTGTGTTTACGGTCCTGTGCTCCTTCTATATATAGTATTATTCTAAGGTGTTTGGTTTGCTTACATCGAATTGAATCACTTTATAAATTTCTATCATCTTGATTTTGGGGGACCAGCATGTCTGTCTGCAATAATAAATAAATAAATAAAATAGAAGTTTTTCTTTTAAAAGGTATACTGAACTTGTGTTCCGAATAAACGGATTACATTGTTCATAACGGTAGCGCTAGAGGAGTTCATCGTATATAAATAAAATAGTCTCTCCACTAAATTACTTTTTTAAAAAACAAAGCCGGCTTTCAACCCCAAAAGGTCATCATCAGTGCCTAACAAACAAATAAATATAACATTATAATAAAACGACAAGTAAATAAAAAAGTAAAAATATACAAAACGTACTACTTTACATAAAGAAGTCAAACAAAAATAAAACTTAAACATACGTCAAAAAAGGTTTAAAAAAATTAAAAAAACAGTCATAAAATAAACATACCGGTGAGATGAAGTAAAGGAAATAATAAATAAATATTTTATTTCTCCAACAATAATTACAAATTATTTTTTTTATTTTTTTTTTAACATGTGTTGCAACAATTTATTTTTTGAGACCCCTAAAAGGCAAAGCCTTGAGCCGGGGCATAATAATAGAAGATTATTTATTAGATTTATAGAGGATTATGTTGTTTTAATGTCAAAATAAAGTCGAATTTCAGTAATTTGTGCTGTTTGATAATAAACATGAATAAATAATGTGAAGGTATTAGAGAAAGAAATTATTATTCGAGAAAGGAATAATAATATACTCATGTTAAGGAAGCTAAATACTTTTGCTAATTAGCGTTAACAAAGTTACATGTGTTTGTGTGTGTGTTGTACTTTGGTGTGCTTCATTAATTAACTTAAAAAGATAGGGGGAGGGGAGAGATGTTCAGAACGTACATTTTGACAAAATTGTGTTTCACCTACCTATTGTTATTCTTGTAGTGTATATTCGTATAATTTTATATTTTGTGAGTCTATAATGTATCGTATATACAATGTTAATTTATAGTTTAATGTGTAAAACAACATATTTAGGAAATAATAATATAATATATTTAATGAGTGTACCTCGTAGACTTAGAATTATACTTTAGATTTTGACTTAGAATAATACTATATATAGAAGGAGCACAGGACTGTAAACACAATGTAATTCCACTGATAACACGAAAGCCGGTTGACTGGTGCACTTAAGTAATGCTGCCAACCTGACAACAAAACATTATTTTAAATATTTGTCATAAATATCTATTAATGAATAAAGATCGTAAAGAACAAATATAATAACTTAAAACACCTGCTGAGTATTTTATAAAATTGGTCTTAGATGGCAAAAGGGTGGCGGAATACAAGAATCTACATTTAGTTGACGAGGACTACTTTTAATATAATTTTAATAAATACGTTAAACTACAATTTAAAATGCTTAAAATATTGTAATGCACCGATATTTATAATAGTATTTTATGAATAATCAATCATTAATTAATAATAGAACATAATAATTCAGAAACCGGAAGTATTGCCAACTTTTTTATAAGAAAATTGTATATTGTTAGGGTGGCAGCATACTTAAGACCACCAATGAACCACCTTTCGTGTTATCAGTAGTGCTCCTTCTATATGTAGTATTATTCTAAGCTTGTAAATAAAAAAAAATCATTTAAATCAGCTAAGCAGAAATGGAGAAAAAGGGGTTTGAAAATGACATTTTTAACGTCTTCTTAATATTTTTCTTTTTCTTCCTGCATTTTTTGTTGACGCACCTACAGCCTAAACTACTGAACGGATTTTGACGTATAAGGACTTTTTGGATTCGTCTTAGACTCGTGTGCATTCCTACCTAATAAAATCTCAAATTCGACCTTCCTACACGGAGCGCAAAACTAAGCTAGCGAACGGTAGGTTTATCCGTTTACGCACCTACTGCCTAAACTACTGAACACATTTTGATATGTGGGGACTTTATGAATTTGTCTTATGTCCGTGTGTAGTCCACACACGGACATAAATCTCCAATCTCCGGATTAAATTTCAATTTCGACATTCCTATGCTAAACTCGGAGCTAGAAACTAAGCTATCGATCGCTACTTTTATATAAATTGACCCACCTGCACTCTTTACTAATAATAATGGATTTTGATGTTTGAGGACTTTTAGATTTGTCAGATGCTTTATAACATTCTTGTATAAAAACATTCCAAATTCATAATTCCTATGCTGTACGGGCCGCAAAAAAACAGAACTTAGGAGTGGTGTATACCTTGACATCCTTAACAGCTTTATCTACAATATGTAAATTGTTTACAATTGTTTTTATATAAAACAGGTGCCGTACAAAAAGTCATGAAATTTTACCAAAAACCACTTACGTGGTAAAAAACTCCCCGCCAAGTCTTTGGTCCAAAAAAGTAGGGAAATCAACTTTTCTGTCCCGCCAAGTCATTTCCGTATTGGATTGTGACGGTTATTGGCGTTTCAAAGTTAAGTTGGTAGGTTGTCAATACTAAAGGGTCATCTTCAAACTGTGAGGTAATCGTCAGCTTCTTCTCCTTGGCGGCGAGCCAGAAAAGTGAATCAACTTAAGAGGTAGTGTTACCAAGGGTATATAGCGTGTAGTGCCTGATTACATTGTACCTTTATCGTTTCATTAATTCATTCTTTTTTGTATACTCCTGGATCTATGCAGGTAAGTAAAACTGCTGCAATTATGACAACTGCTAAAATCTGTTATAATTAATCTCCACGAACACCTGAATTGTTTGCTGTCTCAAAATATTGTAAAAGAAGCAAGCTATACGTTCACACTGCTGGCATATCGCCAAGAAGAAGAAGCTGATGATTGCCTCACAGTTTGAATAAGGCCCTTTAATATTGCCAACCTAGCAACTTCTCTTTAAAATGTCAATGACCGTCTCCACCCAATACAGACATGACTTGGCGGGACAGAAAATTTGATTTCCCAACTTATTTGGCGGTCAAAGACTTGGCGGGGAGTTTTTTTTACCACGAACGTGGTTTTTGGTAAGATCTATATAACAAGTATAACCTAGGATAACCTAGGTTCTATTAAAGTCACTTTTCTGTCTTTTTATTATATTTTTTCATGATAACATAATTTTATATTTACTTCAAATTTTGTCTATTACAATACTAAATAAATTAAAGAATCGATTAGTGTTCTACAATATTATATTTCAGTACAGTAAACTTTTATTGTCTACTCGTATTCTATATATATATATATATATATATATATATATATATTATAATATATATATATATATATATATATATATATATATATATATATATATTATATATATATATATATATATATATATATATATATATATATATTATATATATATATATATATATATATATATATATATATATATATATATATATATAATATATATATATATATATATATAATATCTCCCACAGCTCAACTCAGGTAATCGGTCAGTAAATAAAGACAAATTTCACTTAAGCCGACGTTTCGGTAACTTTATTACGCTACCATCATTCAGGGCGAACTAAAACACAAATTACATAGACTATAAGTAACACAGTAAAATAAATACAAGAATAAATCATGAAACAACAGATAAGAGAAAGAAATAAGCTTACGTGAATAACTAGAAAAAATATAAAATTATAACATCACTATCAATTTCAAGAAAAACAAATGAAAATTAGCAAGAAAATATAAAATTTGACAGGAGAGAAGTGCGCCTCTAGGTGGCGAAAACTTGAACTAAAATTAAAGATGTCGGACGGTTTTGAACGGGCCATAAGAGTAAACACTAAACCAACTGTAAAAGATGTTTATATGGTTCGCTGATTCTAGAAACATCCGACCTATTGTTCATCGCATTATGATTCTGGTTGATGTAGAGCATCTCTAGAATTTTCCTCTTCTGTGTGTCTTGTTCCGCGCGCAAAACTTTTACTTTATCAGGCTCTAAATTTGCTCTATGTTCAAGATCAGTACAGTGACCTGCCAGGGCTGTATTAGCATCTCCTCTGTCAATGGCGTTCTTATGGCTATTTTTGCGGGTGGCGTATGTGGTGGATGTTTCGCCAATATATACCTTATTGCAATCCCGGCAGCCAATTTGGTATATAATATTAGATCTCTTGGAGACAGGTGTTTGATCCTTAGTCCTCGTAAAAAGGTTACCAACTTTTCTGATTGAATACTTAGCGTAAGCCGTATTAGGTGTTGAGCATCTAAGTACTCCCACAAGCTTCTCGGTTACACCTTTAATATACGGTACTTTGGCGTAACTAGTAGGGAGGGGTCTAGGTGGGAGTATGGTTCGTATTCTCATTAACGCGACGCAGTAAGGAATCGATCGTTCTAGTTGGGTACCGTTTTTATTAAGAGCTGCCCTGATGTCTTTTCTGCCTTCAGCTACATATTCTGGACTGCTCATATCAAGAACTCTCTTTATAAAATTTCTAGCAACATTTAATTTCATGGATGGAGGGTGTTGAGAGGCGAAATGAAGGATTCTTCCAGAGTTTGTTGGTTTTTTATACCATTTAGTGGATAACGTGCCGTCCTCATTTTTTATTATTAGCATATCCAGAAAAGGTAGAGAATTATCTTTAGGTAACTCGATAGTAAACTTGATTCTCTCATGGTAACTATTGAAAGTATCCAGGACTAGGTCTATGAGATGTATAGGTAGGCAGAGGATCATGTCATCCACGTATATATCTTGCATAGTCTAACCTGAAGTTGTAAGGAGTTAAAAGAAGTAGATATTACGTCCTCCATTAACAGACTTGCTAAACTGTTAGACATAGGACTACCCATAGGACATCCATAGATTTGTTTGTAAAAATTCCCTTGAAATCTAAAATACCTAGTTGCACTAGTAAACTCCAAAATTTCAATGAACAGGTCAATAGGAATGTTTGTGAAGTTATTAATTTCATCCCAACGTCGACGTATGATTAAGATTACAGCCTCAATAGGCACATTAGTAAATAACGAAACTACATCTAAAGAAAGGAGCGTCTCGTTAGGTTGAACTGAAGTGCTTAAAATGGCTTCCCTAGCAGATAAAGAATTAGTCAAATTGTAATCGTGGTTTGTTACATTGGATAGTACACTATTTATGAGTTTAGCGAGATTGTAGGAGGGGCTGTTAATAAAGCATACTATGGGCCTTAATGGTACGTCATCTTTATGGATTTTTGGTAAGCCATAAATACAAGGAGCCGTAGCAGTACGACACATTAGACGTTGTCCTTCATAGGCCGTTACGTGGCCACCTTCTATAAGCTGTTTGACAAACCCATTAGCTTTTTGTTGGTATGAATTAGTAAAATCCTTGCCTACAGGCTTGTAAGTGTTCCTATCATCAAGCAGCTTCTTCATTTTTTCATCATAATCTGCTTTAAACATAGCCACCGTACGATTACCTTTATCTGCTCGGGTGATCATAATCTCAGGGTGCTGTTGAAGGAACTGACGTGTGACAGCATATGCTTTATTGTATTGATCAATACCTCTACGTTGTGCAAGATTGTTCATGTGGTTTGTCAGTACATTCACACATTGTGCACGGACCTGTGGTTGTTCATAGGGAGGTAGATCATCTATAACAGACTCAATATCACCTATAAAGTCAAACAGAGGGAAATCATTAAGCTGATGATTGAGAGAAAACTTAGGTCCTAAGGACAAAAGTCTACAGCATTCCTCAGGAAAGGATACGTCAGTGAGGTTGTGAAAACTGCTGTATTCATCATTAGTTTGTTTTTCTAACCCACCATAGTTCTGGTTGCATATAGCATTTAATTTCCGGATTAGTTTACAACGGGACTGTTGAAAAACTTTATCCTTATCCAAGCTAATAACTCTCAATAACTTCTCATAGTTTTCACTAGAAAGATTCTCCCTTAGTATGAACTGTATATTAGTAATTTGCTCTTTCAACGTATCTATGTTATTATGACGCTCTAATTTCACAGTTTAAAACCTTGGACTTAGTGCGGCGAATATATATATATATATATATATTATATATATATATATATATATATATATATATATATATATAAAATAGGTTAAAATTTTAGTTGGTTATAACTCAAAGTCTCGAAATCTACTTAAATGATCTGGACCGACTTTAAACTTAGACTAATCGTATACCAGATGGAGTCATAAACTAAGTCTGATTTTGGAGAAAAAGAAAGATGTTACTCCATTTAGTATATATTTATTGACAGAGCCGACTTTCAAACTTAACAGTTCATCATCAGTGCCAGTGAAAGCGAAGTAAAGAAGCTAGGAGACAGACGAAATAGATTTGTCCAGAGGCTGGTGTCTGAGGTAAACTCCACAACTCATCTTACTATCAATCAAGTCATATTTTGACCCTTGCTGAAGTAACAGCGTAGGTTTTGAGTAAAATTATTTTCCTGAGTGCGAACAAAAATTATTACGTGTTTATTAATTTCTTTTTTGAAATTTTTGCTTAGTCATTAATGATTAAATGAGGTTAAACTCGTTTCTTAATCAATTAACCTGCTAATTAAAAGAGATACCAACTTCGTTAGAATTGTTAATAAAGGCTGTCGGATAAAGAGAAAGCGTATCTGCTTTAAATATTTAGACGATGATGATGCTTGATAGAATATTCATGACTTTATTCAAGCTCTGTTAAGCTCAATAAATTTAAGCGAATCATTGCTTACGACTTTACTGCCGAATTGAAAGGAAAAGTTCATATTATAACTTATAACTTGTGTATTATAAAATTATAATGTACAATATTTTGAAGTATAATTATTCAGAGAGGTCAAAAGGTTCTAAGACAGAAGTTTTCCTGTTTTAGCGAATTTCCTTTGAAAAGATTCAATAATAGGAAGGGAGGAATGTTGGAAGTCGATTTCGGGGTGAGTCAGAATTTTGGGAATAAATCAGAATGTATGAGGAAATAAAAAGGGGGGCCTGACCAAAAAAAAATTATTGTGTCAAAATCTAAATTTTTTTAGAGGCAGCACCCCCAAAATTTATCTGAGGGGCCCAAGCAAAAAATTAGAATAAAATGTATCGTATGTTTATTTTATTAGAATAAAATAAAAATAAGGATGTAACAATAATAAAATAAGAATACAATATGAAAATAATTAAATGAGATCAAGTCTGGAGATAAAATCTTGTATGCACCTCAGGAGTAAAATGAATTTTTCCCCTACCAATCACCTCCATCGGCTTTGCCTCAGGAGTAAAACACATAAATCCCTCGGCTTCGCCTCGGGATTTAATTGCTTTGGTTTCCTAGGCTTACGCCTTAGGAACCAAATAACTGCTCAGGGAAATAATAAAATTCTTTACTTTCTTGGTCCATCAATAAGTATTATTGAAAATTTCAGAACACTCGTTAAAAATTCCTCAATGTAGAAATCCCAGCGGCACTAAATCCACACTTCCCAGCCGTGTTGTTAACCTACTTTTCACCCACGTGATGACAATAGTAAAATACTTAAATTGATTTTCCAGACGGTATTGAAAGTTATTTTGGATACTCGGGAATGAAAACAGACTGTAACTTAATATCTGGATCCAATATGGGAACCAACACACGACCGCGTTATGTCCCTTTTCATAGAGTTAAAAACATTGAGAAGACTTCTTATGATATCTGTGTTTGATCAAGGGTTTTACGTATACGTTGACTTGAAATAAGGAGCCTGGACGCAAGGGTTTTAAATATACGTTGACTTGGAATAAGGTGCCTGGACGCGAACCCACAGCAACACCTAAGAAGTAACTTGCCCAATAAAATATTACATTGATTTTTAAACGCAGTTATCAATATATTTTAAAAAATATTGTAAGTATATTCAATATATTACTTTTTCCTCTAGAAGGGAGAAAAAATGAACTATTCGCACTTATTTTCAGGGAGAAAAAGACCGTATTACGGCCTGTTTGTGAAATTAAGGGAGGGAACCTAAAAATGCCCCAAAAAAAAGGGAGGGAACAAAAATCAGGGCGGAAAGTAAATCATTCTATGACTTTATTCTCTGGGTTTAATTAGTTTTGGCAAGGATCTTGAATAAAGGGGATGACGCATTAAGGAACATTTTTGACCCCGTGGAAGTTGTATGATATAGAGAAATAGGAGCAAACTAACCTTCCCATGATTATAATGAAAAAAAGGCGCCAAACGCAGGTTATGTAGCATTTTTTCTGTGATTCTCGTGATTGTTATATTTTTGGTGCTTGTTAAGTCATTTGTGCTTACTTAATTTTAAATTTTGGACTATACTTAGCCTCTTTAGTGAGTGATAATTTAAGCGTGTTATCACCTTCTCAAGCAATAAACAATGGGAAATCATTGTGAGGTAAGTTTGCCTCTAAAATTTAAGACCTGCGCAGTGTAAGATCCGTAAGCATGCGTAGTTTGTACCAAGCATGTGCAGTTGGTTTTTGACGTGTGTTTCGTGTTAAATTCTTTCCTTTTTTAGCGAATTTCCTTTGGAAATTCGGCTAATGGGATAGGCGTCATGGCGGAATTCGAACATCATGGAAAAAACGTCATGGGAAAATTCAGGGTTAATATTTTTTGCCGCGAAAAAGGTCAATATTTATGTTTTTTGAGGCGCTGAATCGAATGAAACCGGTCCGAAGTCGATACGACCACTCTAAAAGACCAAAGAGTCCAAAAACCCATTGTAAATTACCATAACCAAAATTTAGGCCGATAAAAAAAAATTTCGAGTAGGGTGTCGGCGCTGAATCGAATGAAACCGGTCCGAAGTTGATACGACCACTCTAAGTGACCAAAAAGTCGAAAAACCACAAAAATTGTCGAAAACCAAAATTACGGTCGTTAAAAATTAAATATCGAGTAGGGTGTCGTTTTGTATGTTTTGGGCCTCTAAGTTGAATGGCAGTGTCCGGAGTCAATACGAGCACTCAAACTCAGGGTACCTGGGTTCAAATCCTGGTAGGGACGATCAATTTTTATCGTTTTTTTTATTAAATAAGTTTACAACTAAAAAATAATTCTGGCGCGGTGGTCCGCATGTCAGGCAAATTTCCTTTGGATGCGTGTTTCCGTGCTTTTTACACTATATAAGTTTACAACTACTAAATAAATAATTCCGGCGCGGTGGTCCGCTGTCGGGCGAATTTCATGTAGAATTCGTGTTTCCCGTGCTTAACAACCCATTTCTTGCTTAAGTTCCGGTTCATGCTTCAGAACCTAAGCAGTTACTCGATTGTCAGCACTGCTCGTAACTCATTTTGTCTGTATTTTTCAAAGGAAATGCGCTAAAACCTTTAAAGATAACTGACTAAGCTTAAATATAAGTAACTAAGATTTAAAGTGCAAATAGTGCGTACTTCTAATTTCAGAGGCATAGTTTTGAACAACCAACTGGATAATGCGCATTTCCTTTGCAAAATACAGACAAAATGAGTTACGAGTAGTGCTTGACAATCGAGTAACTGCTTAGGTTCTGAAGCATGAACCGGAACCTTAAGCAAGAAATGGGTTGTTAAGCACGGAAACACGAATTCTACATGAAATTCGCCCGACAGCGGACCACCGCGCCGGAATTATTTATTTAGTAGTTGTAAACTTATATAGTGTAAAAAGCACGGAAACACGCATCCAAAGGAAATTCGCCGACATGCGGACCACCCGCCAGAATTTTTTAGTTTTCGATGGAGTCACTTTTTTATGGCAAATCCCCTTTTATTCAAGATCATTGGTTTTTTGTGTTTTTTTTTCTATTAATTTAATATGACGGACACTTAAAGCATTTTTGAAGAAGTACCGTGTTTAATAATTACAGATTAAGTTATATAACTTTATACTTATAAGCGAAGAGGATAAGTTTTATATCTTTCTTTAATTAGATTTAAGTATAAAAATAAGTCCAGTTAAAAAAGTTTCAAAAGAAAGAAAAAAAAGTAGAATCAGCACAAGATAGAAAAGTTTATATTGATAAAACAAAGAAGAACAAAAATATTAAATATTTAATACAACTAAGTTAAGCTGTTAGTTAGATAATTAATAATTAATTTTACTTTCTTGTTAAGTAATTGGTAAATAAGTTGCTCCCTGTATTTTAGTAAATTAATTAACTTTAAAGTATGAAACAAAAATATAAAAATCGGGACTGGGGTACTTCGGAACTTTTTCTCGTCACATCGGATTTGCTACGCTCGTCCTAAGAATATACAAGTCAATAAATTTAAATTGCAACACGACTTCGGGCTCGCTTCGGTCGTCCTTAGCTAGTTAATGCGTCCATTTTATTCCCTGTTATCACCTATCTAAGGCTGCTTAACTTTTATTTTTTTATTTATTTTTTTTTACTACTTTTTTATTAACGTTCCACTGATGAATTTTGATTTAAACATTAGAACATGTAAGTTTAACTTTTGATTTTCATAAGTTTACGTTTGAGTTTTTCATTTTTCCTCCTTTTCATAATTTGCTTTTTTATTTTAGGTTTTGGACCCCTTTTATTTGATTTATATGACAAAGTTACATTGCTAACGGATATGTAATTTGTAAGTTGTATTTTCTCTTTTTAGCATGACTTTTTTAGTTTTTATTAATTTGAATATAATGTTAACATATTCCATTATGTAATTAGTTCATTTCCTTTTTCTTTTTAAGATTTTTGCTTGATAATGCTCTGTGTTAATGAATATTGCAATAAATAATTAAAAATACCTGGTGTCTCATTATGCCCAACTTCTAATGTAACTTTATTTTTTTTATATTCCTTTATTTTAAATAAATTTAAGTACAAAATAACTGACTCTATGATTAAAAGTAATGACAATTTAAACATTCTTATGAAACATGCAAATTTATTCATTTATTACATCAATATTGCAGATCAGTTACAATCAGCAAATAGGAAAATACTCTTGCTGTAAGACATTGTCTCGTGCTGCAAAGAGGATGTTGTTTTATTATACTAATTAAAGAAACATCTAGTCATCTCTATCTTTCAGTACTATGTTCTTTTAAATATACATATCTACATAAGAAATATTTCTATTTCCCACTAAAATATTTTTTTGTTAAATTCGACTTATAAGGATTTTAAAATATTGTTATATTGTCTATCAATAAAACAGTTTTAAATTTTGTTTTTTAATTTCTTTCGTTATGAATTCAACATTTTTGTAATTGTTGAATTAACAATTTACAAGTAAATGTAATTACGATTTAACATTTACAAGTAATTACGAATTTTTACACAAGTAAATTACGACGAATTTAACAATTACAAGTAAATTACGAATTTTTAACAAGTAGAATTTAACAAATTTACGAATATTACGACAAACAATTTACAATAAATTACAATTAACAATTTACCAGTAAATTACGAATTTAACAATTTACACAATTTAACAATTTACAAAAATTTACGAAGAATTTAATTTAAGTAAATTCGAATTTAACATTACAAGTTTAACAATTACAAGTAAAATTACGAAATTTAACAATTTACAAGTAAACGATTTAACATTTTAAACTTACGAATTTAACAATTACGAATTTAACAATTTACAAGTAAATTACGATTTAACAATTTCAAGTAAAGAATTTAAAATTTAAGTTTTACAAGTAAATTACGAAATTTAACAATTTACAATAAATTACGAATTTACAATTTAGTAACAATTTACAGTAAATTACGAATTTAACAATTTAACAAGTTAACAATTTACGTAAATTACTAACAATTAAATCAAGTAAATTACAATTTAACGTACAATTCAATTTAAACAATTTAGTAAATTACAAATTTAACAATTTACAAGTAAATTACGAATTACGTAAATTTACGAATTTTAACAATTTACAGTAATTACGAATTTAAATTTACAAGTAAATTACGAATTTAACCCTTTATACGAAGTAAATTTTTACGACATTTAACAATTTAACAAGTAATTACGAATTTATTTACAAGTAAATTACGAATTTAACATTTACAAGTAAATTACGAATTTTAACAATTTACAAGTAATACGAATTTAACAATTTACATAATTACGAATTTAACAATTTACAAGTAAATTACGAATTTAACAAATTTACAAATTACGAATTTAACAATTTACAAGTAAATTAACGAATTTAACAAGTAAATTACAAGAAATTTAACAATTTACAGTAAATTACGATTTAACATTTACAAGTAAATTACAATTTAACGAATACGAATTTAACAATTTACAAGTAAATTACGAATTTAACAATTTACAAGTAAATTACGAATTTAACAATTTACAAGTAAATTACGAATTTAACAATTTACAAGGTAAATTACGAATTTAAACAATTTACCAAGTAAATTACGAAATTTAACAATTTTAACAAGTAAATTACGAAAAATTTAACAATTTACAAGTAAATTTAACAAGTAAAATTACGAATTTAAACAATTTACAAGTAAATTACGAATTTAACAAATTTACAAGTAAATTACGAATTTACAATTTAAGTAAATTACGATTTAACAATTTACAAGTAAATTACAATTTAAACAATTTACAAGTAAATTACGAATTTAACAAATTTACAAGTAAAATTACGAATTAACAATTTACAAAGTAAATTACGAATTTTAAAACAATTTACAAGTAAATTACGAAATTTTAACAATTTACAAGTAAATTACGAATTTAACAATTTACAAGTAAATTACGAAATTTAAACCAATTTACAAGTAAAATTACGAATTTTAACAATTTACAAGTAAATTTAACGAATTTAACAATTTACAAGTAAATTACGAATTTAACAATTTACAAGTAAATTACGAATTTAACAATTTACAAGTAAATTACGAATTTAACAATTTACAAGTAAATTACGAATTTAACAATTATAATTACGAATTTTTAACAAGTAAATTAACGAATTTAACAATTTACAAGTGTTACGAAATTTAACAATTTACAAGTAAATTACGAATTTAACAAATTTACAAGTAAATTAACGATTTAAACAATTTACAAGTAAATTACGAAACAAATTTACAAAAGATTTACAAGTAAATTACGAAAATTTAAACCAAAAAATTACAATTTACAGATTAACATTTACACGAATTTTGTAATTCGTTCGTTTATGATCCAACAAAAATCATGGATATACTTGTGGTATTGAATCGAAACTTGTTGTAAAAGAAATAAAATGCCCGTTTTAGGGCCTTTCGGTCCATCAGGGTATTCACTCTGCGGGAACCACCTCAGGTGGGTTGCATCTGCTACACTCTAAGAATTAATTAAAGTTGGCGATTGTTTTTTTTTAATACAAATACTATTCATAAATCTTAGAGCATAGCCGGGCTGCGAACACCGGACCTCCGGTGCCGAAATCGAACGCCTTTACGATCACGGCTACGGAGGCAGACAACTTGGTGTACTTATTAATTATTTAAATGTAAACACTTGCGCTTAATGTCAATTCAGTTAGATTATTTCCCAATTTTAAATTTTTTTTTTTTTAATAAATCTACACTACTCATTTGATAACAATTGAAGTGATAGTGATGATGAGATCAAACTTGGCACATATGTTAGTCTTATACGAAGCAACATGCGCGTTTGATCTCAATCTGATTGCAACATGTTCCCGTGCGTTATGATTTATCAAACTTTTTGCTGAGTCAATATTGCGGGTTAATGACATCATAAATATTTATTTCCGGACGGCACAACAACATCAATAGATTGATTAATTGATGTTTCATCTCTCTAACAAACAATGGCAGATTTGACGATCACCGACACACACACACAAACTAACAGACATTTCTCTGAGTGTCTATTCATGTGTGTCTGTTTGTGTGTGCCCTATTGTCTATTTATGTGTGTCTATGCCAGTATGTCTATTACAGTGGTCAGTGCTGTATGGGTGACCGCTGAGAATGAAACGGATGTATTTACTATCTAAGGACAAGCGAAGCGAGCCCGATGCAGGAGGATGAGCGTAAGCGAATCCGATGTAATGAGGAAAGGTTCCGAGGTACACTGTACCCGATTTTTAATTTTTATTTTGTTTGTAGACATGCCTGATGTCAGGGGAAATATAGTCATTTAATAAATTAAGTAGTTGGTATTCCTGTACTATCTCGTGTCTGAAGCAAAAGTAAAACGTTAATGTGACACGTAACACGTTAATGTAATGTGTAATGTGTTACATTAACATGTTAATGTTATGTGTAATGTATTACATTTACATGTTAATATTATGTGTAATGTATTACATTAACATGTTAATGTTTTGTGTAATGTGTTACATTAACATGTTAATGTTATGTGTAATGTATTACATTTACATGTTAATGTTATGTGTAATGTATTACATTAACATGTTAATGTTATGTGTAATGTGTTACATTAACTGTTAATGTAATATTTTGTATCAGAAACCAAAATTAGACATAATTACACGTACAGATAGATCTTTAAAAAGCCAATCAGAAGGTCTAAAAACACTTGAAATATATCATTCACTTAATATCCCTGTTTAGGAGATTTAGTGCAGAATACGGTAAAATTAAACAAATGTAATAGCAACAAAAAAAGTAATACTGGTCACACGATCAAGTATTGTAGTAAGAACAAGGTATATGTACACGTAGCTTGGTCAAGGGTATGTAGTTTTTATTTGGGACTTAGTCATACAGTTTTTCTGCCAGATTCTATTGTTACGGAACAATTTTTCAAGCCTTTGTATATTTTTTTTCTTTCTCATGTCACAATGTCCGGAAAAGATTACAACTTGAGTTTCAAGCACTTAGGACTCATACGTAAAATGTGGGACAAGCTTGTATGTAATATCTCTTAAAAAAATATTTCCGGTTAAATACGAAGTATTGAAATTATTTGACGACACGACAGCTCTAGTTCTGTTTTTTTATCCCCTTTTGGAACCGTTTATTCGCGATCTTAGAATAATACTATATATAGAAGGAGCACAGGACCGTAAACACAATGTAATTCCACTGATAACACGAAAGCCGATTGACTGGTGCAACTAAGTAATGCTGCCAACCTGACAACAAAACATTATTTTAAATATGTGTCATAAATATCTATTAATGAAGAAAGATCGTAAAGAACAAATATAATAACTTAAAATACCTGCTGAGTATTTAATAAAACAGGTCTTAGATGGCAAAAGGGAGGCGGAATACAAGAATCTACATTTAGTTGACGAGGACTACTTTTTTATATAATTTTAATAAATAACGTCAAACTACAATTTAAAAGCCTTAAAATATTGTAATGCACCGATATTTAATTATTTTTTTATGAATAATCAATCATTAATTAATAATACAACATAATAATTCAGCAAAAGGAAGTATTGCCAACTTTTGTTTTAGAAAAATTGTATACTGTAAGGTGGCAGCATTACTTAGTTGCACCAGTGAACCGGCTTTCGTGTTTATCAGTAGTGCTCCTTCTATATATAGTATTATTCTAAGTTCGCGATTCAAAGTCCGTAGCAGCGCCACCGTCGCTGATAAGAAATTGATAACGGAAGGGTGATCGTTGTTACAGTCCTTATGGGAGTTTTTTGGTTTTTCTTATTTGTGACGATTATTTCTTTAAATTTGTATTAAAGTCCTTTTATTTAATTAATTTTAGGGCGTATGAACTCAGTAGAATCACTATTTCGTTGGAAAATGGGGTTTTAATGGGTTGTCACGAGTATTTAAATTGAGTGATAAGATGGTGAAAATCACAATAAAGTGTTTTATTTTAGTTATTGTTAATTAATGTTACTTTTAAATAATTATAGTTTACACAAACACACAAAATTACCTTTTAATTGCATTAAATTGTTTAAATTAGTTGTTACAGGTATTTAAATTAACTGATAACAAGCCGATTTTCACCGTAATGGTGTTTTAATTTATCAATCAATTTTATTTACACACTAAAATAATAAATAACTCAATAAATTCACTTTTTTGTAAAATGTTTGTTTAAATTATCCGTTTAGGTTTTATAATTTTTGGCTTAAATCGGACAAATCCAAGTCTGTAGTGATAAGAGCCTGATTCTAGATTTAAAATCCTGGAATAATCAAAGTATTTATCTATGAAATATTTGCAATTTTTTTAGCACCGATGGTCGTTCTATTAATTTTTACCTCATTTATCACAAATTAACGAACAATAAAGAAATAAAAGAAGAATTTGTCAACGGCTCCCATGCTAGTCCTATGATAAATTGTTTTTATTACTCTTTCGTTTTCCCGCCATTCGTATTGCCAACCTTACAACTGTCTCTTTGAATCGCGAATTGTACTCATAGAGATATATTAGAGGGGGCATAGCCTATCTTACTCTATTTAGAGGCATGAAACATCGTTTTGGGGGCTCTCAGGGGCTCTGTGTAACCTTATTGAAACCTCTTTGAAGGGTGAGTCAAGGTTGTAATAAATCAATTGTTTTTGGCTTCCCGAACACCGTTTGTGTTTTGATTTGTATTTTTAACGTTCTTTTATATAAGTTAGTGTAATTTTGTACTGTTTTGATTGATTATAATTTTAGCGAAGGTGGTCAGTTTACTTTTCTGTTGTTTCAAAATTCAACCAATAGGGCCCCTCTAGTAATGATATCTTTATGATTGTACTGATAACATAAATTCGCCAGGCTTGCAAACCTTGGAGTCAGAATTTTTTATCAAAATCCCCTCCTCTCTAAATAAAGGAGGTAGGAAAGCAATACATATACAGAAATGTAGAGACAAATCCAAAAATAGAAAAAAGTTAGGGGGATATATATTAGTGTAAAAAATTGAGCTTTTAAAAAAACAAAATCTCTGCACTGATTCAGACATTTAAAATGTAAATATTATAACTCTCCTTCACTGAATGATAAAAGTAAATTTTAAAATAAAAACCTTTTTAAAAATAAATAACCCAAAAAACATATGAAAGACTGCGTGGCAAACTTTTTTACTTTAAAAGTTTTTATTTATTCATTTGTATCAAAAGATTATTTTTCGAATAAATATCAATTCTACGTAAAGAGTATACTTATTACAAAACATATTTTTTTGTAATAATAGAATTATATTGTTTATGGAAAGATGTCTTTTTTTTCCTTAGAATAATACAAATATTGCTGCCTCTGTGGCCGTGATCGTAAAGGCGTTCGATTTCGGCACCGGAGGTCCGGGTTCGCAGCCCGGGCTATGCTCTAAGATTTTCATGAATAGTATTTGTATTAAAAAGAGTTCGCCAACTTTAATTAATTCTTAGAGTGTAGTAGATGCAACCCACCTGAGGTGGTTCCCGCAGGGTTAATACCCTGATGGGCCGAATGGCTCTAAAACGGGCATTTCATTTCATTTTATTTTATTTTATTTTATATTAGTTTAAATATAGAAGGAGCATAGGACCGTAAACACAATGTAATTCTACTAACACGAAAGTCCGGTTGACTGGTGGTCTTAAGTAGGGGTACCATCCTAACAACAAAACATTATTTTATAAATGTGTTATAAATTCGCGATTCAAAGAGATAGTTATAAGGTTGGCAATACCAATGGCAGAAAACGAAAGGGTGATCAAAAAATCATGAAAGAAGGTTATTATTAGCATGGGAGCCGATAAAAATTCTTCTTTTATCTCTTTATTGTTAGTTAATTTGCGATAAATCAGGTAAAAATTAATAGAACGACCATCGGTGCTAAAAAATTGCCAATATTTCATAGATAAATACTTCGATTATTCTAGGAGTTTAAATATAGAATCAGGCTCTTATCACTACAGACTTGGATTTGTCCGATTTAACCCAGAAATAATAAAACCTAAACGGATATTTAAAAAAAAATTTACAAAAAAAAGTGAATTTATTGAGTAATTAAATATTTTAGTGTGTAAATAAAATTGATTGATAAATTAAAACATCATTACGGTGAAAATCGGCTTGTTATCAGTTAATTTAAATACCTGTAACAACTAATTTAAACAATTCAGTGCAATTAAAAGGTAATTTTATGTGTTTGTGTAAACTAAAATTATTTAAAAAGTAACATTAATTAACAATAACTAAAATAAACACTATATTTTCATTTTACCATCTATCACTTAATTTAAATACTCGTGACAACCCATTAAAACCCTATTTCAATGAAATAGTGATTCTACTGAGTTTAGTTAAATTAATACTAAATTAATTAAATTGGTTAATAATAATAATAATAATATCTTTATTGTTCTCATAACACATGAAAATTTACAAAAATAATGCAGATTACAATACATATTTACAAAAAAAAACATAAATTCATTAATAATAGAAAGACAACTTCATGCAATTAAAGCACTTTGATAAAAAATTTAAAGAAGTAATCGTCACAAATAAGAAAAACCCTTATAAGGACTTTCACAACGATCACCCTTTCGTTATCAATTTCTTATCAGCGACGGTGGCACTGCTACGGACTTTGAATCACGAATATCCACTAATGAATATAGATCTTAGGTAACAAATAAAATAACTTAAAACCTTGCTATGTACATAACAAACGGGGTTTTTCTCTCTTGGCTATGCCTCAAAAAACTAAAGTTCATTAACTCTTGAGCGAATGCAGTTTTTCTTGCAGAGAAACATAGACCTCAAGCGGGAAAAGAGTTAGAAATAACTATTCTTTTTGAGAAGTCACCCGTGGTGAAGTGGTTAAGGTACGCGACCAATACACGGAATGAATAGACTTTAGTCATGGGTTCAATCCCAGCACAGACCACTAGGATTTTTATGAGAGGATAAAAATTCTACGTACCACGTCCTTCAGAAGGACGTAAAGCCGGTTGTCTCGAGCCTGTGCGTTGTCAGGTACTCGTTAAAGATCCCTTACCCTAAATGAAACTGGGTATAAGACCCTCATAGTAGATTCATTATAATAATGTAGTGTGTCTGCCTTTTAGTTTAAAATGTATGGAGGTTTGTGTTTAACAGCGAGGGCACGTCTTGTTCCTAGTTTTTACTAGATTTTATGAGTCAGTGAATATATGCATGAATTGCTTGAAAAGGCATGAGAGGAACCATAGAAATTCACGGCTCTTCTGTCTAGATTAGATGAAATATACCTACACTTGAAATTAAAAGGAGTAGAACACTATCTTAGAGAGCTGGCAAAAAGGGCACAACATCGTGGCCCCCCTATATTACTACTACTACTATTCTTTTATATCTACGTTTTGGAAACTAAAAATTTCAAATATTCTTAAGTATCAGTATGTGATATATTTCCTTTTATAGTTTATAGGTCACTTTAGATACATTTAAAGTTTATCTTTACTTGCAGTCGTGCTATGGACTACAAAAACTTCCTCCGTACCTCTGCTAAAACTTCTACACTTCTTATCTCATCAAACTTCTCAACTTCTACATTTCAAGTTTTTAACTTCCTTTTAGTTATTTCTTTTTAGCTAGTCTTTTATTTCATTTCGATATAATGCAATTTAGATGGAATTTTCTAAGAGTTTGTATTACATTGAGCAACTTAAATGTTAATATAAAAGTTATTTTTTCATCGGTGCATAAATTTTGTACTTTCTCATCTTTTTGAATTGGAAAGGAAGTGTTGTAACTGCTAGAAATGTCCCGCCTTGTGATAATATTTAGCCCAACTTAGTCTGGGGGGGATTTCTTACTTACTCATATTAATATTGGTAATTTTAAATAATAATATTAAAGTCCTCCAAAAAAAGCATGGACGGGATACCTCGGAACTTGGGGTCACCCGTGGTGTAGTGGTTAAGGTACGCGGCCAATACACAGAATGAATGGACTTTAGTTATGGGTTCAATCCCAGCACGGGCCTCTCGGATTTTTATGAGAGGGATAAAAATTCTGCGTACCACATCCTTCAGAAGGAACGTAAAGCCGGTGGTCTCGAGCCTGTGCGTTGTCAGGTACTCGTTAAAGATCCCTTACCCCAAATGAAACTGGGTATAGGCAAAATTTAGGACCCTCATGGCAGATTTATTATAATATTATACTGCAGCCCTTCCCAACCCTTGGGTCGCGACCCAGATTAGGTCGCGAACGAAATTTTTTGGGTCGCCAAATTATTTATTATTAAAAACCAAAAAATTACAAAGATTTATGTGAAAAGGTTATTATAAGCAAATAACAGATTTGCTTAAACAGATATTATTTTGAGAAATTGATAATACTTAAACATGCGATAACAAAAGAAGCCGTGGTCAAAACATTTCCTAGAAGTCCTTTACCGACAGAGACACTCGCCTTTATCTAATTCTTGCTATTTTAAAGGTTCGGGTTATTAAAATTATAATCTTCATTTTTATGTGAATTTGGTTCTAACAAACATCAAGGTAGTTTAATATCGCGTACAAGTTTTATAATTATAATTGTTTCATCAGTTTATTTATTTTATAGTTTTGCGTTTTAATTAAATTAGTGAAATGAATAAACAAAACACGACTTGACTTATTAGTGGAAAACCAACAGCAACAAATTAGTCATTGATGTGATACATATTTTATTTTATTTTTTTTTGTTTACGATAATCATTATTTGATTTTTTCCTTAATAATAAATGCTCATTTTTATATTTAATAATGCTAATTTTTATATTTAATTTAATTTTCAAAAATTAATTTAATTTTTTATTTGATTGCTATTATATAATTATTATATAATATACTTCTTTTGAACTCCAATTAGTGTGTAGTTTTCTATTTAAGTATAAAAACCTCATAAAAATTAGGATTTGACGATGTCTGTAGAGTAGGGTCATAACTAGTACGGCAATAAATAAAACGCCTGCAATTTTCAGGTTATGCAAAATAAATGCATTTGGGTCGCTAAACTTTAGAAAAGCAAATTATAGGGTCGCGTTAATGAAAAGGTTGAGAAACGCTGTTATACTGTTTCTGCCTTGTAGTTTAAAGTGTGTGGAGGTTTGGTTTAACAGCGAGGGTACGTTTTGCTCCCAGTTTTCACTAGACTATAAGATTCAGTAAAATTATAAATGATTGCTTAAAAAAGCATGAGAGGAACCATAGAAATTCACGGCTCTTCTGTCTAGATTAGATAAAATATACCTACACTTGAAATTAAAAGGAGTAGAACACTATCTTAGGGAGCTGGCAAAAAGGGCCCAACAACGTGGCCTACTTGCCTGGTAGTTACTACCACTCCCCCTACTACTATCACTACTACCTCGGAACTTTTCCTCACCACATTGGAAACGCTACGCTCATCATCCCTTCTTAGGACTCGCTTCGCTCGTCTTCAGAATATGCAATTCGCAAAATGTATAGTGCAAGAAGTCCTCGCTTTGCTCGTCCTAAGATAGTAAATGCATCCGTTTCTTTCTCAGCAGTCACCCATACATCACTGACCACGCTCAATACTGATTAATTTTTATGATCTAACGAAAATCATAGATATAATTGTTGTTGTTAAGACTTCTCCTAACATCAATTTATATTTTTGTTAATGTTTTTGAATTTATGTTAATCTAGCAAAGAGATATACCATAGTTCCGACTTAGCTTTTATTTACTCCTTATTTAGACTCCTGGAATTAACATAGTATGCTACTCCCGTAACGCACCCATGTTTTGCAGATTGCTGGTCACAATTTGTTAGGCGACGTAGAGTCAGCAACTTCTAAATCTATATTTAGAGTTGCTGTGGCTGTTCAAGCTGATAAATTGTGATCCAGCAACCTGTGGAATCTTCGATGCAGATAAGTTGTGGTACCACAGGTGATCAATTGATCAATTGTTCAGTCAATCATTTTCTAGAATTCTTTTAATTTAAGGCCATTTCTGTCACCATTTGTGATTCAACGCCATTTCTTGGACATTGCCACTTCTCACCAACTCGTTCATCACCACCACACAAATATATATATATATATATATATATATATATATATATATATATATATATATATATATATATATATATGCATGTGTGTGTGTATTTCATAATATTCAGAATAAAGATAACCAGGAACTTCTTTATCAGGAAATAATGGTGTCAATTAGGAAGTTAGACAACTCTACTTCGCATCGTTGCATCCAACAAATATATATCTAATTCAATTATTTTTGCTTCAATGCAAATAAATAATGATAATAAAACGCAAAAAGTTAAAAGTTTTCTTTTAACTTTTAAATTAAATGAAGACATCTAAAGTTTTTCTTTTCTCATTATTGTTAGCAAAAATAATATGGCAGACAGTCAATACGGCGACGATCTTATTGGCGTATTTTTCTGTGAAAATTCAAAATCAAATAGAAAATTAGGGTCAATGCGAATAATGAAAAGCTGGGATTAATTATTATTATTATAATAATAATAAATCCTTTTATTATTACTTACTAATAAGTAAAAAGGGAGAAGTATTCGTTCTATGTTCAGCGCTTTCGTGTATTTTGTACATATAACCTTAATATTTATTTACTTCTTATAAGACTGCTTCAGGCCACGCAAATAAATGAAATTGACACGACCGTCTCTATGTACTTATATCTCTATACACTCAGGCAAGTTAGGTACCAACTAGCCCTGGTATGAGGTAAAGGTTCTTTACAAAGGGGATGACGCACTAAGTCGATTTGCCATACAAACAAGTGGCTAAGTATAGTCCAGAATTTAATATTAAATACGCCCAAATGACTTAACAAGCACCATAAATGTAACACTCAAGAGAAGCACAAATAAAAGTTGAGAAGCAAACTCGACAACCTTGCTACAAAACCTGTGTTTGGCGCCTTTTTTCATTATAACCATGGGGTAGGTAAGTTTGCTCCTATTTCTCTATCTCATACAACTTCCGTGGGGTCAGAAATGTTTCTTAATGCGTCATCCCTTTTATTCTAGATCCTTTTATGAGATAGACTGTGGCATTCAATACATAAACAACCGTTTGTATGATAAAGACAGTTTCCTCTCTATTTTCTTATATATTTATAAGTTTTCCAAACTGAAAATTGCCCTTTCTATTTATACAGAATTTGACATTGAGCTTTACAATTAGTGATAAACCTGAACTTAAATTTAGAGGCACATCTAATAAAACTATGTTCATGTCCCGTATCATAAAGGTTACCTAATCATAACTGCTTTACTTTAATCTTAAAACCTTTGAAGGTCCTAAATGCATCGCATCCTTTAACCTTTACAAAACATGATAACATGAAACAACCCTTTCAACTCAAATCTGTCCGCCATATTTAGTTTAAATATTTATTTTCAAACAATTTCCTCTAGTGTTTATGACGTTCATGTTTTAAATTCATTCTCATAGATAGTTTAGTTGTATAGAGAAGTAGGTTTAGTTTATCTATTTATACCTGGTATACTCGTGTATAAGAATATAAGGTTGCATATTTATCTAAGATCCTACTCCATGGCCGAGGTCGTTAAAGCGTTAGTCTTTACACTGACCTTTGACACCCACGGAGGTCTGGGGTTCGTATCCCAGGTTACGCTCTCAGTTTATAGAAGATTATTGTTTAAATGAATTATCGCCAAATTCAGATTACACTTGGCTCGTAATGGTTACCGCAAGGGTTATCCCTGATGGGCTGCAAGGCTCTATATACAGGGTGTTTCATATAAAGTGTCCACCAAAGAAGGAGGTGATAGTACTCCTCAAAGGTAACAAAAAATGGTTTATAATCTTAGAATAATACTATATATGCTACAAGGCAGTAAAATGGAATTTTGCAGACGAGTTTTATAAATTAGCCTCGAGCCGCAGGCGAGGGGAGGCTATAGAAATTAACTGCCGAGGTGCAAGCCGAGGCTGGTAATTAACCCATTTAACTGACGAGGCGAAGCCGAGTCAGGCAAATGGCGTTTTGCCTGCAGATGCGGAGCCGATGCAGACAAATGCAAGAACAAGTCAGCAATGTTTCCTTTGCTACATAGTAGCATATATTATTTTATCTACTTACGGCAGAAAATTATTCTTTCATTATATTTAAATGTACCATAACTCCCTAGGAGGTTTTGTATTACCACGCAATTTTCCCGTACTGTTTTTAAATATTTTGTTGACAGTGTAGGCAAAATGACATTTTGCAGATTAAAAACAGTTCGGTAATAAGCAATTTTGCAGCCGTAAGTAGATAAAATAAATTATTGTGGCGAAGTTTCTGCCAAACTGGCCGTAATTTTAATCTTTAATAAAATTTAAAAAACAGTGATAAGGAGAATTTTGGTAGTCCAGTTTACCACCTCAAGTTTAGTGCTTATTTTGTTTCAATATGTTTAAAAATAACCGACTTATACTACTTCAAGCATTTTTCAAATATGCCACAAATTAGATAAACTTTGGCATTTGTCAGAACTTCAACCATGGTCTGTTTTCAAAGCGGCCCAAAAGATTGTGAGAGACCTCGGTGATTTTAGTTTGTTTTTGGTGCACGGAACAAGAATATTAAGGTCTTCTCCATGCCGTTTATGAGGTCATTTTTGGCATTTTTTTTTAAACTTCAACCATGGTCTGTCTTAAAAAAGGCCCTATAAATCTCGACTTATGATCACATAAACTGATAAGTAAGCACACTAGTACTATTACAATGTGCATGTGTAAGCACAGAATATATATATATATATAATATATATATATAATATATATATATATATATATATATATTCAGCCCCTCCCGAAATTAAATCCTGGCTACGCCACTGCCCTCGTACACAATTCACATTGTCGTTTTACCGTATGAAGTCTATGTGTAATTGTCCAGTTCATATAAGTGTTTGTTTAATTTAGACTTAGTGTTCAATAAATTTTTACTCTTTTTTTTAAAAATCTAGCTATTTATTAAATATCGAAACTCGCGACAGACCTTGGTGATTAGAGTTTTGTTTCAATGCCCAGAGTAAAAATATAAAGGTCTTTTCCATGTGGCTTATGAGGGAATTTTTGGCATTTTTTTAGTTTTTGAGGCACGACTGCTTCTAAACGGCCCCACTTTCGGCGACAGACCAAGGCTTTTTACGATGTGAGGGTAGGTGTAAAACCTTTTGCACTGCGACTTTGAGTCTTTTGTACAAGTACCCTCGTGTTCTAAGCTTATAGGAGATCCTTTCCTTTTATTATTTCTAAAAGTTTGTGTACTAAATTGGCATCTGGGTTTTCAATTCTGCTTAGTGTGGCTTCTCCAAACAACAGAAATCTCTTGTATGCTAGAGCTTTCTACGATGTACTAACTACCCCCTACAATATCTCATAGACCAATTCCAAGCCTTTTATGAGGTAGAAAATAAGGTCTCGAGCTAGTATATTTTAATCAATGTGGTTACAAAAATTAATATTTGTGAACAAGTTTTCCTATTTTTATAAGCACAAATACTCGTATGCCGCCCAAAGATAAAATACAGTAATGCATACTTTCAATTATCTCTGTTTGGATTCTGGATAGTGAAGACTAAACAATTCCTATAGGAATCATTGTGTTTGTTTACTTTATATGACAAGGAATCGATTGTATAAACTATCGATAGATTATCGATACAAATGCGATTTCAGCAAATTCAATCTTGAGCTTTGACAGGTTTAGTGATACTTTAAGTAAAAGTATTTATGTTTGTTTACATTTCGTTATTTGTAAACAATGTTGATTAATACTCTTCGATTTAAGCTTAGAATAATACTATACATAGAACAAGGATCTTGAATAAAGGGGATGACACAATAAGTCGATTTGCCATACAAAAATGTGACCTCATCGAAAACCAAAAAAATAGGGAGAATTCAACACGAAACACACGTCAAAACCAACTGCACATGCTTGGTATACACTGCACAAGCTTACAATTCTTATAACAGCGCAGGTCTTAAATTTTAGAGGTAAACTTACCTTTCAATGGTTTCCCATTGTTTATTGCTTGAGAAGGTTATAAACACGCTTAAATTATCACTCACTAAAGTGGCAAAGTATAATCCAAAATTTAAAATTAAATAAGCACAAATGACTTAACAAGCACCACAAATGCAACAATCACGAGAAGCACAGAAGAAAGTTGAGAAGCAAACTTGACAACCTTGCTACATAATCTGCGTTTCGCGCCTTTTTGCTTTATAACCATGGGGAAGGTAAGTTTCAAGCAGTCATACATATTTTCACAGACTCTTATAGTCTAGTGAAAACTAGAAACAACACGTCCCTCGCTGTTAAACCAAACCTCCATACACTTTAAACTACAAGGCAAACACACTATAGTATTATAATGAATCTGCTATGAGGTTCCTAAATTTTGCCTATACCCAGTTTCATTTAGGGTAAGGGATCTTAACGAGTACCTGACAACGCACTGGCTCGAGACCACAAGCTTTACGTCCCTTCTGAAGGACGCGGTTCGCAGAATTTTTTATCCCTCTCATAAAAATCTCAGGGGCCCGTGCTGGGATTGAACCCATGACTAAATAAACTCGGGAGTTTAAAGTCCAATCATTCTGTGTATTGGCAGCGTACCTTAACCACTACACCACGGGTGACTCCCTTTCAGCTAGAACATTTACTAACTTTAAACAGCATCGAGCCAGACCAGTACCTGTATAGTGGAACACTGGGAATTAAACAAATGTAATATTAACTAGGCGACTTTAATTTTCTAAGAACATGCTAAGCTAATTTGAAGCGACTAGGATGAGCGCAGCGGATTCGATATGAAGCGGCTAGGATGAGCGCAGCGGATTCGATATGAAGCGGCTAGGATGAGTGCAGCGATTCGATATGATAGGATGAGCGCAGCGGATTCGATATGAAGCGGCTAGGATGAGCGCAGCGGATTCGATATGAAGCGGCTAGGATTAGCGCAGCGGATTCGATATGAAGCGGCTAGGATGAGCGCAGCGGATTCGATATGAAGCGGCTAGGATGAGCGCAGCGGATTCGATATGAAGCGGCTAGGATTAGCGCAGCGGATTCGATATGAAGCGGCTAGGATGAGCGCAGCGGATTCGATATTAAGCGGCTAGGATGAGCGCAGCGGATTCGATATGAACGGCTAGGATTAGCGCATTCGATGATAGGCGCAGCGATTCGATATGAAGCGGCTATAGAATGAGCGCAGCGGATTCGATATGAAGCGGCTAGGATGAGCGCAGCGGATTCGATATGAAGCGGCTAGGATGAGCGCAGCGGATTCGACATGGTGAGCGAAATTTATGAGATACCCAGTACCGCCTAATTTTTAATTATCATCACAATTATTCTTATATTGTTTTTTGTTTAGATAATTAATCTAACGAATATATAGTTAATCCTTTGATAAAGCATTCAGATTACAACGCAAACATATTTTTAATTGTTGTGTAATTAAAAACATTTATTTAGTTTAAGATTACATGAAGACAACATGTACCTCCGTGTTCTTAAAATTAACTCTTAAATATGACAGATACATCTCATCATTAAGGTATTATTTCAAGACAAGCCCTATCGGTTCAATTTTGAAACTACATAGAGATATTATAACTAGAGAGGACTTATCGGTTTAATTTTGAAACATCATAGAGATATTATTACTAGAGAGGACCTATCGGTTTAATTTTGAAACATCATAGAGTTATTATTACTAGAGAGGACCTATCGGTTTAATTTTGAAACATCATAGAGTTATTATTACTAGAGAGGACCTATCGGTTTAATTTTGAAACATCATAGAGTTATTATTACTAGAGAGGACCTATCGGTTTAATTTTGAAACATCATAGAGTTATTATTACTAGAGAGGACCTATCGGTTTAATTTTGAAACATCATAGAGATATTATTACTAGAAGGACCTATCGGTTTAATTTTGAAACATCATAGAGTTATTATTACTAGAGAGGCCCTATCGGTTGAGTTTTGAGACATCATAGAGATATTATTACAAGAGGGGTCCTATCGGTTGAGTTTTGAAACATCATAGAGATATGATTTTTAAAGGGGACCTATCGGTTCAATTTTGACAAATCATATAGATATGATTTCTAGAGGGGACCTATCAGTTGAGTTTTGAGACATCATAGAGATATTATTACAAGAGGGGTCCTATCGGTTGAATTTTGAAACATCATAGAGATATGATTTTTAAAGGGACCTATCGGTTCAATTTGACAAATCATATAGATATGATTTCTAGAGGGGACCTATCAGTTGAGTTTAGAGACATCATAGAGATATTATTACTAGAGAGGACCTATCGGTTTAATTTTGAAACATCATAGAGTTATTATTACTAGAGAGGACCTATCGGTTTAATTTTGAAACATCATAGAGTTTTATTACTAGAGAGGACCTATCGGTTTAATTTTGAAACATCATAGAGATATTATTACTAGAGAGGACCTCTCGGTTTAATTTTGAAACATCATAGAGTTATTATTACTAGAGAGGCCCTATCGGTTGAGTTTTGAGACATCATAGAGATATTATTACAAGAGGGGTCCTATCGGTTGAATTTTGAAACATCATAGAGATATGATTTTTAAAGGGGACCTATCGGTTCAATTTTGACAAATCATATAGATATGATTTCTAGAGAGGACCTATCAGTTGAGTTTTGAGACATCATAGAGATATTATTACAAGAGGGGTCCTATCGGTTGAATTTTGAAACATCATAGAGATATGATTTTTAAAGGGACCTATCGGTTCAATTTTGACAAATCATATAGATATGATTTCTAGAGGGGACCTATCAGTTGAGTTTTGAGACATCATAGAGATATTATTACAAGAGGGGTCCAATCGGGAGAATTTTGAAACATCATAGAGATATGATTTTTAAAGGGGACCTATCGGTTCAATTTGACAAATCATATAGATATGATTTCTAGAGGGACCTATCAGTTGAGTTTAGAGACATCATAGAGATATTATTACTAGAGAGGACCTATCGGTTTAATTTTGAAACATCATAGAGTTATTATTACTAGAGAGGACCTATCGGTTTAATTTTGAAACATCATAGAGTTATTATTACTAAAGAGGACCTATCGGTTTAATTTTGAAACATCATAGAGATATTATTACTAGAGAGGACCTATCGGTTTAATTTTGAAACATCATAGAGTTTTTATTACTAGAGAGGCCCTATCGGTTGAGTTTTGAGACATCATAGAGATATTATTACAAGAGGGGTCCTATCGGTTGAATTTTGAAACATCATAGAGATATGATTTTAAAGGGACCTATCGGTTCAATTTTGACAAATCATATAGATATGATTTCTAGAGGGACCTATCAGTTGAGTTTTGAGACATCATAGAGATATTATTACAAGAGGGGTCCAATCGGGAGAATTTTTAAACATCATAGAGATATGATTTTTAAAGGGGACCTATCGGTTCAATTTTGACAAATCATATAGATATGATTTCTAGAGGGACCTATCAGTTGAGTTTTGAGACATCATAGAGATATTATTACAAGAGGGGTCCAATCGGGAGAATTTTGAAACATCATAGAGATATGATTTTTAAAGGGACCTATCGGTTCAATTTTGACAAATCATATAGATATGATTTCTAGAGGGGACCTATCAGTTGAGTTTTGAGACATCATAGAGATATTATTACAAGAGGGGTCCAATCGGGAGAGTTTTGAAACATCATAGAGATATGATTTTTAAAGGGGACCTATCGGTTCAATTTTGACAAATCATATAGATATGATTTCTAGAGGGGACCCATCAGTTGAGTTTTGAGACATCATAGAGATATTATTACAAGAGGGGTCCAATCGGGAGAATTTTGAAACATCATAGAGATATGATTTTTAAAGGGGACCTATCGGTTCAATTTTGACAAATCATATAGATATGATTTCTAGAGGGACCTATCAGTTGAGTTTTGAGACATCATAGAGATATTATTACAAGAGGGTCCAATCGGGAGAATTTTGAAACATCATAGAGATATGATTTTTAAAGGGGACCTATCGGTTCAATTTTGACAAATCATATAGATATGATTTCTAGAGGGGACCTATCAGTTGAGTTTTGAGACATCATAGAGATATTATTACAAGAGGGTCCAATAGGGAGAGTTTTGAAACATCATAGAGATATGATTTTTAAAGGGACCTATCGGTTCAATTTTGACAAATCATATAGATATGATTTCTAGAGGGACCCATCAGTTGAGTTTTGAGACATCATAGAGATATTATTACAAGAGGGGTCCAATCGGGAGAATTTCGAAACATCATAGAGATATGATTTTTAAAGGGGACCTATCGGTTCAATTTGACAAATCATATAGATATGATTTCTAGAGGGGACCTATCAGTTGAGTTTTGAGACATCATAGAGATATTATTACAAGAGGGTCCAATCGGGAGAATTTTGAAACATCATAGAGATATGATTTTTAAAGGGGACCTATCGGTTCAATTTTGACATATCATATAGATATGATTTCTAGAGGGGTCCTATCGGTTCAATTTTGAAAAATCATAGAGATATTATTACTTTAGAGTAATAGTATAGATATTATACTATTTATAAAATTATAAACCTACGCAATTTATTGAGCGAAACGAGCTCTTTAGACTTTAGCCCCCTCTCCCTTATTAGAGGCAATTAAGCGAGCCCTTTTTATGCATATTATATACTAAATATATGCAACCTAGCAAGCGAAGCGAGCCCGTATTACTATTCATCCTTATAAATATGCACATATAAGCCAGCGAAGCGAGCCCATTTTTACTATATGTAAAATTATAAAGATACATAATCTGGCGAGCAAAGCGAGCTCCTTTTTATTTTAAACTTACTTAAGTTAGCGAGTGATGCGAGCCCTATATATTTTGCAGAATTATGAGTACACTCAATGTAGCGAGCAAAGCGAGCCCTATTTGTTTTATTAATATTACACTAATTAAGCAATCAAGCGCAATTTATCGTTGCTACACGCAATTTTGCAAGCGAAGCGAGCCCTTTCCTAATTATATTATTATTACACCAATCAAACTAACGAAGTGAGCCCTTTTCTTGCATATAAAATTTTAAATATACAAAATCTAGCAAACAAAGCGAGCTTTTTACCATGATTTATCGTACCTACAGCCCTATTTAAAATAAATCATTGTAAGTATGCACTAATTAGCGAGCGATGCGAGCCTCTTTTTAATATTTTGACTTTACACTTTAGATTACTAACTTGCGAATGTTTTCCAATTTACTCTATCTAGCAAGCGAAGCGAGTTTATTCATATTATTTATTAGACATTATTCTATAAAATATATAATAAATATAAATATAATTATATCATATTATTCTATTTATTAGTTGTATTCTTCTGGCGTGAGTTCTTGATGCAAGGCGTTACTAGTTCTGTTGAAATGATTTTAGATATTTTTTACTAACACTTTACTCTTTCTATGTACCTTTTTTTTATAATAAACATCCTTTATTAAAAGTATAAATTTTACAATATAAATAGCATTCTATTTTAGGATAGAATGCCACACTTTAGAGTAATGAACTCTGCGCTGTGTGGCAAATACTTAATTAACTAAGGCTAAAGAACTATTTTTTTTGTTTTAGTAACTAACATTCAGTATTTTTATTTGTCTAAATATTCACATATACACATACATATTACATACATACACTCATACACACACATATATATACATATATATACATATAGATACATATATATATACATATATATATATATATATATATATATATATATATATATATATATATATATATATATATATATATATATATACATACATACATATACATATACACTACATTACCTATAGTATAAACGACAAGAAGTAAAAATAGCAGAAATCTTAATACTCCTATTCATAGCTGGAAATCCATATTATACTTTGGCGTTGAAAAATAAAATATAATAGATTTCCAACTTTATTTCCATTCTGCTTTTTCAATATTAATAAATAATTTTACATAGATATTGTTTTGAACATAAAAGAAGTTCTTAGAAACGCTAAAATGAGATAAACAGATCGAGATAAAAAAAAGGATCCGGATAGAACATAATGGAAAGAGGAGAATCGGATAATAAAAGAATTTTCTGGGAATAAAAAGAGGAGGGGGTATGGGGGCGGCAGATTAACGAGCAAAAACTTCATTTATTATGTATGGCTAAACTTTTTGATACTGAGAAGCACAGAAAAAGTTTTTTTTTTTTTTCTTATTTCGTCCGGAATACCAAAGGGTGTAGCGGCTAAAAATATGCCAACAAATGTTCTGTGTTTTGAAATTCAATCACCACACGTGTTTTTCCAAATGTTATAAATACGTATTATCTTACTTTTCCTCATTTATACCGTTGAAATATAGGAAAAATCCGAAACCGGGATGACACCGGAATTATCCGTTTCATGTGTTTTTAAGACCAACTGATTAGTTTTTGTCAAATTCGTTTGTGTATATGTGTGTGTCATCATCGAAGCTCCTACTGTACATGCTAGAGATTTAAAATTTCTGCTATAGTTGTGCTATTCGGAAAATATTTTTTATGACGTAATTAACCTGCAAAAATAATGGAGCGGAAATTTCAAAAAAATAATAAAACGCGAATAAAATTAGAGGTGGATATATCCACCTCTAACCACTTCTAACCACCTCTAAACACCTCCAACCACCATCCGAAATTCGGTGCCAAAAAAGAGACGAATTAAGTTGCAAACGAAGTTCATCTTGACCATTGGAAAGAAAGTGGGCTCCTTTGTGACCTAAACGTTTTATCGTTCCAGACGTAGGTCAGAAAAGGAAAGAGCAACGCTGCCATAATAATACGCTTAAAGAGACATTCGATATAGAAAAATACGAGGCCTTACTTTGTGACTTTACTAGCTTTGCAATGCTTTATCCTTCCTCGCAGGAGAAAAAGAAAACCTTTGATTAGCAGTTTATTTATACTTAACATCAAAAAGTCTGTAAGCATCAAAGTAGAGCCGAATATACAACTTTGGTTTGATGAAACGTAGGGGATTTTCTCCATAGTGATAAGGAGGTTTTTCTTAGTGTAGTAGGAAGCTAATTCTCATGGCTAATTGTATAGTACTATTTTTCTCCAAATAGAGTAAAATTATTTATTTATTTATTTTATTTATTTATTTACATACTTGAGGTTATAGACCAAGAGCCCAGGGGTGTTTTGTTAATAAAAAGTGTAATGGCTGGAACCGGTCTCAATTTTTCGTAAATACCTTCCTGAACAAGCATCTGTAATTCTGCCGACTCATATCGGATGGGTGTCCCAAGCAGAACGCACTGTAGGGGTCAAAGGTTCTGCCTGAGACACCCATCCGATACGAGTCGGCAGAATTGCAGATCCTTGTTCAGAAAGGTATTTACGAAAAATTGAGACCGGTTCCGGCCATTACAATGTTTGTTAACTTGGGTGGTAAATTTGACCTGTAAAGTGCGTTCTGCCTGGGACGCCCATCCGATACGAGTCGGTAGAATTGCAGATCCTTGTTCAGGAAGGTATTTACAAAAAATTGAAACCGGTTCCAGCCATTACACTTTTCATTAACAAAACACCCTGGGCTCTTGGTCTATTACTTTTACAAAGTTTCTCAATTGTCAAAACTTTGCAATGAAATGAAAAAAAAACAAGAAAAACAAATTGATTGTAAATTATTACACAGACTGCATAAACATAGACAGCATAACTTAAATAACTAACTTGATTAAAAATAAAAACAAAAAAAGCATAACATTACATGAGAAACACTAAACATTTAAGGTGGGAATACTAAGTTATCAGCTAAAAATTCGTTAACATTATAGTAGGCTTTCTCAAGCAACAATTTTTTAAAGCTTTTTTTGAAAATGTTGGGTGGAAGTTCAACTATTGAAGGTAATTTATTAAAGCACCATATTCCATTAAAATTTGGGGACTGATGTGATTTGTTGAGCTTACAAGTGGGAATATTGATGTTAGCAATATATCTAGTGCCATATTATTGAACTTTTCTTTTAAAACGTGGGGAATTTTCCCCATAGTGAATATTGGTGGCCTTTAAGGTGGCATTTAAAACACCTGAAACAGATAATTCGGTTTCATCCCGGTTTCGGATTTTTGCAAACACAATACTTTTCCTATATACCTACGGTATACGCAAGGAAAAGTAAAAATATTGTACAAAGTACATCAATAACTCTTAACAACTCTATAAAAAAAAACTATTTTTTATCTTAAAGACGCCTTCACAAAAATAACTTGTCCCCCAGTAGCATGCTGCCTCCAGTGATTACCCACGCCTTGCACCGTCTCTCTGCCCCCATCCTGACGTCTTCTCGTACCATCACGACGCTTCTAATCATTTCCCTTTCTGCGATGATTTTCAAAAGGTCCGTAATAAGGAGAGAAAATTGAAAAGGAGTTTTCCTACCCAATAATCAAATATGTTTTTTAAAAACAATCTTAAGCTATTATTTAAATCCAAATCACAATTTCCTTAATACATATACGGACATGTATAACATACGGACGTGTATAATATATGGACATGTATAATATACGGACATGTATGATATAACAAAAACTCTTTGGTTTCACTACTTCTCTTATAAAACTTCCACATTTTTAATGACTAGAATAAAATGGCTTATAGTTCTATATCACAATAAAAAACAGCATATCACTTAATGGTAGCTATATATTTCAGCCAACTCTGTGACCATCTTCAGGCTTTAAAACATAAATCTTAAGAACTATACATATCACAATCAACTAAAATTAGAAAAAACACACACATTATACAAAATAGAAAAAAGGCTTACAAAAATAAATAGGTTTATTTGAACCTATTTATTTACCTTTTTCTAGTCAGACCGAGTTAATTTCTGTTAATGTTTAATAATTTTATCCTATGTTAGCCTTTTTTCAATTTTGTATAATGTGTGTGTTTTTCTAGTTTTAGTTGATTGTGATATGAATAGTTCTTAAGATTTATGTTTTAAAGCCTGAAGATGGCCACAGAGTTGGCTGAAATATATAGCTACCATTAATTGATACGCTGTTTTTATTGTGATATTGAACTATAAGTCATTTTATTCTAGTCATTAAAAATGTATGATATACGTAATTGTATGATATACATGAATTTATGATATATTAAAATGTATGTTATACTGGCATGTATGATATACGGACTTGTATGATATACATGGATTTATGATATACTGAAATGTATATTATACTGTCCATCTTTGTACTTTATTTTTTTTATTAACTGTAAGATATTTTTGTTTTTACTTATTTCAATGTATTTTGTGTAATGTAGGCGTACTGTGTTAAAGATTTCAATATTTGTGTAAAATGGCTCACACCGTCAATTACGAATAAATAAATTTGTAGAATGACTTAAAACTGCTCAAATAGAAGACATTTTGCGAAAGAAAGCTGACTTGGCAAAAATAAGAATTTATAGATGGTTTGGCCACTGCCATAATTTTGATACCGACTTTACAGCATTAATACAAGATTCATTGGCACTGCCGACTTTGCAGCATTAATACAAAGATCATTGGCACTGCCATAATTTTGACGGCGACTTTGCAGCATAAATACAAAGATTCATTTTTACTACCATAATTTTGACGCCAACTTTGCAGCATAAATACAAAGATCCATTTTTACTACCATAATTTTGACGCCGACATTGCAGCATAAATACAAAGATTCATTGCCACTGCCATAATTTTGACGCGACTTTGCAGCATTAATACAAAGATTCATTGGCACTGCCATAATTTTGACGGCGACTTTGCAGCATACAAAGATTCATTTTTACTACCATAATTTTGACGCCAACTTTGCAGCATTAATACAAAGATTCATTTTTACTACCATAATTTTGACGCCGACTTAGCAACATAAATTACAAAAGATTCATTGCCACTGCATAATTTGACGCCGACTTTGCAGCATTAATACAAAGATTCATTGCCACTACCATAATTTTGACGCCGACTTTGCAGCATAAATACAAAGATTCATTGCCACTGCCATAATTTTGACGCGACCTTTGCAGCATTAATACAAAGATTCATTGGCACTGCCATAATTTTGACGCCGACTTGCGGCATAAATACAAAGATTCATTGCCACTGCCATAATTTTGACGCCGACTTTGCAGCATTAATACAAAGATTCATTGCCACTACCATAATTTTGACGCCGACTTTGCAGCATAAATACAAAGATTCATTGCCACTGCCATAATTTTGAACGCCGACTTTGCAGCATTAAATACAAAGATTCATTGGCACTGCCTAATTTTGACGCGACTTTGCGGCATAAATACAAAGATTCATTGCCACTGCCATAATTTTGACGCCGACTTTGCAGCATTAATACAAAGATTCATTGGCACTGCCATAATTTTGACGCCGACTTTGCGGCATAAATACAAAGATTCATTGCCACTGCCATAATTTTGACGCCGACTTTGCGGCATTAATACAAAGATTCATTGGCACTGCCATAATTTTGACGCCGACTTTGCGGCATAAATACAAAGATTTATGCGCTCTTCTAATTTTGCATACGACCAATAGGAAACCAATTACTTTAAGGAACCAAAAATTTATGCGATTTACTAAAATTTTGTGGGTGTACGATCATACGAAGGGCTCCACTCTGGATAGGCAGACGCATTTGTTAAACATTTGAGGTATATTTTAAAGAAAATTGATTTGAACCAGTATAATAGGATTCTCGTTTTTTAATTGCGTCTTTTTGCTAAATCCCTAAGATACAAAATACTCTAAATGTAGGTATTTTGTGCCTAATAAATGTAATGAGGAAAAGGTAATGAATCACTTTGCAGGCAGGCCTTGTTGCTGTGTCTTTTTCCTAACTCCCTAAGATAGAAGATAGTGTTCTATACCTTATAACTCCAATGTAGGTATTTTGTGTCTAGTGATAGTAATGAGAGAAAGGTGATAGATGACCGAGCAAGTAGGCCATGTTGTTGTGTCTTTTTGCTAACTCACTAAGATAGAAGATAGTGTTCTATACCTTATGACTCCAAGTGTAGGTATTTTGTGTCTAGTGATAGTAATAAGAGAAAGGTGATAGATCACGTAGCAAGTAGACCATGTCGTTAGTTCTTTTTGCTAACTCTCTAAGATAGATGATAGTGTTCTATACCTTATGACTCCAAGTGTAAGTCTAGTGATAGTAATGAGAGAGAGGTGATAGATCACCTAGCAAGTAGACCATGTTGTTGTGTCTTTTTGCTAACTCCCTAAGATAGAAGATAGTGTTCTATACCTTATAACTCCAATGTAGGTATTTTGTGTTTAGTGATAGTAATAAGAGAAAGGTGATAGATCACCTAGCAAGTAGACCATGTTGTTGGGCTCAATTTTTTAAACCTCCTAAATTATTCTCAAAAAATTGTATCCCATGGGGCTAAATTTAAACGCCGCTCCATTTATAATCCATGTCCCTCATTTTTCTATCCCTAAACATTTTTCTCAAAAATAAACTCTTATAAAGTAATACTTATTTTAATTACTTGACCGTTTAGAGGGCTTTCTAACTCTAAAGAGATCCCCTCTTTAGAGAGCATGTCGTTCCTCTGCTCTCTAAATTGTCTGCCCCTTCTCTTCATCAGCTATGTACACACAACTTATAGACTCTCTTAAGCTTTTTCACTTTGTCACTTTTACAATTTTTTAAATTCTTTTTTTATTTATTTTTCTTCTTTAATTAAGGAAAAGGATTTATGATAATTATGAAGGATAATTAATATTTGTTATACAAGATGAAATATTTCAGGTGTACCAATAATAAATTCATCGTTTTAGTGAGTCCAAAGTAAAGAGGATGAGCATAGCGGAGTGATTTCGTTACGTCGACAAATCATTCCGTCGACAAATCGCTCCGTCGACAGTCAACGGAAAAATTTGTCGACTGTACCAAAAGGGTTGTTGCGTCGACAAATCATTCCATCGACAAACTCAAATTATTTGTCGATGAAACGATTAGTCGACGATATGATTTGTCGAAGAACTGATTTGTCGACGGAACGATACGGAGGCAGCGTAGCGAATTCAAGGATGTTGAATAAAGGGGATGACGCACTAAGTCGAATTGCCATTCAACAAAGTGACCCCATCGAAAATCAAAACATAGAGAAGAATGCAACACGAAACACACGTCAAAAACCAACTGCACATGCTTGGTACGAACTGCGCATGCTTATGATCCTTATAACAGCGCAGGTCTTAAAATTTAGAGGCAAACTTAATTCTCAATGTGTTTCCCATTGTTTTCTTGCAAAGGTTATAAACAAATAGAAAAAAGTTCATACTTTTTAACTGTTTTTTGTCAATATTGCTTAAAATTAACAACATTAAAGAAAATTAAGAACATTACAACCAAAATTGAATCTTGAAAACTAGCAAAACATTTCACTAGGCTAAAAAAAGACAAAATATTAACACATTTAACTTACTCTCTACGAAAAGTGAACGGTAAAGCTTCAATTACTCTCACTGAAGTGGCTACCTAGAGTCCAAAATGTAAGGCCCGTATTCAAAGACGTTTTCCTAACATATTCCTAACTTTTTCCTAACTTTTTCCTAACATTTTCCTAACATTTTCCTAACATTCTTAACACCTAACTTTTTCTAACATTTTCCTAACTTTTCCTAACTTTTTCCTAACATTTTCCTAACATTCTCCTAACATTTTCCTAACTCCTAACACTCACCTTAGGTTTAGGTAAGGGAAATGTTTTTAAGCCACGAAATTTAAATGATCGTTCCCGTGTTTTAAAAGTCATTTAGAGGCTTCGCATGATTTTTTTTAGTAAGAACCTAAGGTAGTTAAGTCAAAAAGTGATACCATTGTAAATAACGTAATATATCGCAAAATATCAATGTTATTAACTTATTACCTGGATTTACAACACACTTTGTCGTATTAATAACTATCTACATAAATTTACATAATATAAGTTACTATTAATCCACTTACCCTACTATTAGGGAATTTACCCTGAAATTTTTTTAACACCTCCGCCCAAGCCTTTTTCTTTTCTTCGGCCCGCACACAATCAGATTTTTTATTTTCTATGGTCTGTTTGTGGCGGGCTATCGATTTAAAGAGGAAATTCAGTTGGTCCGGTGTGAATAATTCAGCCATTATTATACCAAAAAAATTTTACACAAACAAAAATTTGATGACAAAAAACGAAAAAAAAATTGTGTAAATGATTTAGCAAAATGAAAACAGTGTTGCACTGATTAACAGGTCTTCATTTAGATACCTTTGGATTCGTACAACCTGGTCCACGTTCAAACTTGAAACGCTTGATACTGCTTTATTTATGAAAGCTGTTACAATAATTGAACATTGTATTTGTATTAACTCTACTGTTTACTGAAAACATATGTAAAAGTTTCTAATATATTTAACATTCGCCAAAGCATGCCGCATTGTTGTTTATGACAAAGTGTGTCGTAAATCCAGGTAATAAGTTAATAACATTGATATTTTGCGATATATTACGTTACTTACAATGGTATCACTTTTTGACTTAACTACCTTAGGTTCTTACTAAATAAAATCATGCGAAGCCTCTAAAAGACTTTTAAAACACGATAGGAGAATGTTAGGAAAATGTTAGGAGAACGTTAGGAAAATGTTAGGAAAAAGTTAGGAGAATGTTAGGAAAATGTTAGGAAAAAGTTAGGAGAATGTTAGGAAAATGTTAGGAAACGTCTTTGAATACGGGCCGTAAAATATAAGCACAAATGACTTGACAAGCACCAAATGTAACAATAACGAAAGCACTGAAGAAAGTTGAGAAGCCAACTCGACAACC
Source organism: Microvelia longipes (assembly GCA_018340805.1). Lineage (NCBI taxonomy): Eukaryota > Metazoa > Arthropoda > Insecta > Hemiptera > Veliidae > Microvelia > Microvelia longipes. The sequence continues at coordinate 5,176,917 of JACMZG010000032.1, read as the reverse complement.
AAGAATTGTATAACAACTTAGCTACATTACCTGCGTTTGGCGCCTTTATTAATTATAACCTAAGGGAAGGTAAGTTTGCTCCTATTTCTCTATCTCATACAACTTCCATGGGGTTAGAAATGTTCCTTAATGCGACATCCCCTTTATTCAACATCCTTGAGCGAATTAGATGAGATGAGAAAATAATAATTAATGACGTCATTAACCCACAATAATGACTTTTGTGAAAATTTTCAAAAAATCACAATACGCGGAAAAATGATCGGATTGAGATTTGGTACGCATGCGCTATGTATAAGACAAGCATATGTGCCAAGTTTCATCTCATTATCAGAATTAGTTCATTTTTATCGGATGACTTGTGTGCGTTTTTTAAAAAACGGAAAACAATTTGAGTTGAAATTTAGTTCAAGGGTACTAAATTTCCAAGGATGTTGAATAAAGGGGATGTCGCATTAAGGAACATTTCTGACCCCATGGAAGTTGTATGAGATAGAGAAATAGGAGCAAACTTACCTTCCCTTAGGTTATAATTAATAAAGACGCCAATCGCAGGTTATGTTGCTATGTTGTTATACAATCAACTTTCTTCAGTGCTTTCGTTATAGTTACATTTGGTGCTTTTTTTTTTTTTTTTTTTTTTTAGATAGTAACCCTATCTAAAAAGCATTTATTTTATCACATGCCCCATTTAAAATATTACATGTGTTATTACATTTGGTGCTTGTCAAGTCATTTGTGCTTATATTTTACATTTTGGACTCTAGGTAGCCACTTTAGTGAGAGTAATGGAAGCTTTACCGTTTACTTTTCGTAGAGAGTAAGTTAAATGTGTTAATATTTTGTCTTCAGATTCAATTTTGGTTGTAATGTTCTTAATTTTCTTTAAGTGGTTAATTTTAAGCAATAACAAAAAAACAGTAAAAAAGTATGAACTTTTCTATTTGTTTATAACCTTCACAAACAAAACAATGGGAAACCTATTGAGAGGTAAGTTTGCCTCTAAATTTTAAGACCTGCGCTGTTATAAGGATCATAAGCATGCGCAGTTTGTACCAAGCATGTGCAGTTAGTTTTTGACGTGTGTTTCGTGTTGCATTCTTCTCTATGTTTTGATTTTGGATGGGGTCACTTTGTTGATTGGCAATTCGACTTAGTGCGTCATCCCCTTTATAAGGCGCGGTCGAATATCCACGGCCTTCTAGAACGTTGGATCACCAACAAACTTTTTTTATAACTTTTTTTCAAAATTTTCAGTAATTAGCCGGATTTGTGATAAATGAAGCCTATTTCCGTAATCTGCACGCTCTTTTGGTTTATCTTAAAGAGTATTTGCATTCACTCAACTATTTATTTTTAATCTAACTTGGTACATACATAACTACTGTTAGACGTCAATGTTAACAAATATGACATGTCAAAATATAACACAAAATATCTTCATTTATCACAAATCCGGCGGTTTTTTATAACAAAAGTTATAAAAAAAGTTTGTTGGTGATCCAACGTTCTAGAAGACCGTGGATATTCGACCGCGCCTTATTCAACATCCTTGTAAATTTCTGATGAACCCCGTACCCGAGTTTTTTATTAAATAAAAGGGAGGGTAGAAACATGCTGTCTAAATCTTCTAAATTAAATAGCGGGTACTTTAGATTTAATTTAAAGAAATTAATGGCGCATGAGTGAATTTTACATAGAGATAACATCCCTTCTTTCCGCTTTGCCGAGTATTCCACTCATTTATGCTAAGAATTAAAAATCCCCTTCCTCCTATTATGTATCGTTTTGATGTATTAGAACATGTATTTAAGACTTAAATAAAATAATATGTATTCTTTTTTGTATTTTGTATTTGGAGAAAATAAAAAAAAAATTTATTATTATCTAACTTATATACTTTATCCGAATTAACTTTTATGTTATTTATATCCAATAATAATAATGATAATGCTCGTTTTAGGGCCTTTCGGCCCTTTAGGGTATTCGCCCTGTGGGAACCACCTCGGATGGATCACATCTACTATGCTCAAAGTAAAGCTAAAGTTGGCGAAATCTTTTTACATCAAATTCTATTCATAAAAACTGAGAGCATAGCCCGGGTTGTGAACCCCGGACCTCCGGTGCGGAAGTCCAGTACTATACGACCGCAGCTACGGAGGCACATAATATCCAATCTATCTCTTGCAGTATAATTATCACTATGATATCTTCCATATACTAAATAATTCATCCATCAACTCCTGTGAGAGTGCAATCAGTGGATTGTTTCTCTTACCAGACTTCTCAAGCCATGAAACTATATTAACTCTAATACTTGTAACAATAATTGTTGTCGTATTCAAAATGAAATACCCGTTTTAGGGGCTTTCGACCCAACAGGGTAATAACCCTGCGGGAACAACCTCAAGTGGATTGCATCTACTACACTCTAAGAATTAATTAAAGTTGACGAAATCTTTTTAATACAAATACAATTCATAAAATCTTATGAGCATAGCCCGGGCTGCGAACCCCGGACCTCCGGTGCCGAAATCGAACGCCTTTACGATCACGGCCACGGAGGCAGATTTATTGTTGTATTACTCAATATAAAATATAAAACAAAATGTTTTTTGAGGTAGTACTTAATTGAGCACATTTATTGGACCGTTTTTAGGATGAGAAGCCAATCATTATTGTTATAGGAGGTTATTTAGTACTTTTCACCTCCGAGGACAATAATGAATGTAAAAAAACTCCTAGGACGTAAAAGTAATTCATATATTGCCGCCATTACTGTAATGTAGCGTGTTCAAAGAAATAATCTGTGTAAAACCTTCATGAGGTTTCTTTAAAAACGTTTATTTTCTTTCTGTTTTTGTTCGTAGACTATTTTTTTTTTTTTCGTTTTTTAAAGGTGTACTAATTGACAATTTTTGTGTGTTTATTTGTAAAGCTTTTACATTTTTGAGTAAAAGTGTGAAGCTATGGATGAATTCAATGACGACGATAATATGGAGTTAATTGGACGTTTGTTTGTTTTTTTCAATTTAGTATATAGCTCAGTTTATTTCATGAGTGCTAGCTCAAAAAAAATAGTGTATGCCATCCGGCTGAGAATGTCTTTATGTCTTGGCAATTTTTCCCGACTCGCTTCGCTCGTCGGTAAATCTAATTGCCGTGACATAAAGACACACTTCTCAGCCTTATGGCATGAATAACTATTATTCAGTTTTTTTATTCGACTGGCTTTATAAGCGGGTCAAATTATACTTAGTGAGGAAAGGTTTCGAATCGAGGTACCCCATACCTACATTTCCATCTTATATAATTACATATTATATTTTAATATCTAACACGATAGGAATGTGGAAAAATATGAAATTAAGGTTCATTTTAGTGAACTTAATTTTATTCTAAGTAGTATTCCTTTGAAGAGATTTTTTTTATTATTTTTTTTTAATTCTTTAAATGTTAAACTCGTGTTCACATGAAAGGTTTTAGACTTAATTAAACACCCATTTGAATAGATTATTCGACCCGAAGAAGTTGAAACGTTAACTGGTAACGAAAAAGTGGGTGTATTTTTGCATATCATAATACTTTACGTTAGATAAAAAAAAGTAAATAGGTAATAATAGAAGCTGCTAAATTTGGAAATATGTTTCCTTGTTTTTCATATACAAGAAAAATTTTATGGACACGACAATTTTCAATGTTTTCAAAAGAACGGGATATTTGAAAAATTGTCACCCAAACTAATTATCACCCAAGCTAATAAAGAGATAAAAGTATAAGAATTACAAAAATTCTGGCGCGGTGGTCCGCACGTCGGGCGAATTTCCTTTGGATGCGTGTTTCCGTGCTTTTTACATTATATAAGTTTACAACTAGTAAATAAATAATTCCGGCGCGGTGGTCCGCTGTCGGGCGAATTTCATTTAGAATGCGTGTTTCCGTGCTATACAACCCATTTCTTGCTTATGCAAGAACCATGCCCATAGCGTGGTTCCGGTTCATGCTTTAGAACCTAAGCAGTTACTCAATTGTCAAGCACTGCTCGTAACTCATTTTGTCTGTATTTTCCAAAGGAAATGCGCTAAAACCTTAGGTAAAAAAAAACGGTAAAAAATTACTGTCCCTACTAGGATTTGAACCCAGGTACTTTGGGTTTGAGTGCTCGCATCCAAAGGAAATTCGCCCGACATGCGGATCACCGTGCCAGAATTATTTTCTAGTTGTAAACTTATATTAAGTAAAAAAAAAAGATAAAAATTATCGACCCTTCCAGGATGTGAACCCAGGTACCTTGAGTTTTTGTGGTCGCATTGACTCCGGACCACTGGCATTCAACTCAGAGGCCCAAAAAACATTGAAAACGACACCCTACTCGAAATTTAATTTTCAACGACCGTAATTTTGGTTTTTTATAATTTTTGTGGTTTTTTCGACTTTTTGGTAACTTAAAGTAGTCGTATCGACTTCGGACCGGTTTCATTCAATTCAGCGCCCAAAATTACATAGAAAACGACACCCTACTCGAAATTTATTTTTTATCGACCTAAATTTTGGTTTTCGGTAATTTACAATGGGTTTTTCGATTTTTAGGTCGCTTAGAGTGGTCGTATCGACTTCGGACCGGTTTTATTCGATTCAGCGTCTCAAAAAACATAAATATTGACCTTTTTCACGGCAAAAAATATTAACCCTGAATTTTGCCGATTTTTTGAAAAATTCGCTGACTCAGCAAATCGTTGAAAATTAAATTTCGAGTAGGGTGTTGTTTTCAATGTTTTTTGGGCCTCTGAGTTGAATGGCAGTGGTCCGGAGTCAATACGACCACTCAAACTCAGGGTACCTGGGTTCACATCCTGGAAGGGTCGATAATTTTTTATCGTTTTTTTTTTTACTAAATATAAGTTTACAACTAGAAAATAATTCTGGCGCGGTGTTCCGCATGTCGGGCGAATTTCCTTTGGATGCGAGCTCTCAAACCCAGAGTACCTGGGTTCAAATCCTAGTAGGGACAATTATTTTTTATCGTTTTTTTACCTAAAGGAAATGCGCTAAAACCTTTAAAGATAACTGACTAAGCTTAAAGATAAGTAACTAATCTTTAAACTAGTGCAAATAATAGTGCGTACTTCTAATTTTAGAGGCATAGTTTTGTACAACAACTGGATGATTATGCGCATTTCCTTTGGAAAATACAGACAAAATGAGTTACGAGCAGTGCTTGACAATTGAGTAACTGCTTAGGTTCTAAAGCATGAACCGGAACCACGCTATGGGCATGGTTCTTGCATAAGCAAGAAATGGGTTGTTTAGCACGGAAACACGCATTCTAAATGAAATTCGCCCGACAGCGGACCACCGCGCCGGAATTATTTATTTACTAGTTGTAAACTTATATAATGTAAAAAGCACGGAAACACGCATCCAAAGGAAATTCGCCCGACATGCGGACCACCGCGCCAGAATTATTTTTGTTAAACAAAGGAGGTTGCAAGCGTTGAGATTTTGGCGGGCTGTTAACTGACTTTAGCCGTGTGTTATACAATAGTAACGTTGCTGTTGATGAAAGATACATTGTAAGGCATTGCGAATAGGCATTATTTTGTTAATTTTAGCATTAAATATGCGTCGTAGAGTTTAATCAGGAGCAATCCCACCCCCTGCCCTACCTTACTTACCGTCCCCACCACCCCACTTGTAATAAATTGTTTCTCATTTCTCGAAGCAACCTGGTTATTACATGGAGCAGTTACTTTTAACGACGGATATTAAAGTATTTTATGATGTGAATTCCTTTACAAAAGATGATATTGGTTCCGTAATAGCGGAAGTATCTTCTTTCAAATAAGGCTGTAAAATAGTAACTTTAGAGCCTAGAAAACAAAGCTGAATGGGTTATTTATACCTATTAAAGACTAGGCAGCATATTGGAATTTCGCTGACATTTTTTTTTTCATTTTGTTCCGATCCGAATGCGAGAGTTGAGGCAAAAGCAGAAGAGACCATAGCATCTAATCCCAAGGCGAAGCCGAGGAACTTTTGGGTTCATCTCCCGAGGCATAGCTGAGAGAATCAAGATATTAACTCTCGAGGCGAAGCTGAGGAGTCATGATATTAACTCTCGAGGCGAGCTGAGGGAGTCATGATATTAACTCTCGAGGCGAAGCTGAGGGAGTCATGATATTAACTCTCGAGGCGAAGTTAAGGGAGGTAATTATAGCCAGAGGAAGACGTTGATTGTTATATTTTCATTCAATTTTAATTAAATGAAATAAAATTACTCTTAAAATTAAAATTAATTGGCCCGGAACCCTCTTAGAGAGTGTACCATTGCTCTAAACAATTTCTTTTGGCCTAAATCGGATTATGAGACAATAAAAAACATTTTTTGGTCGGTTCCCCCTTATAAGTTTTAGGGGTACAGCCAAAAAATTGTTTCGCTTCAAATAATTTCATTTGGCCTGAAACATATTAAGCCAATAATATTTTTGTCCCGTCTTCCTTATAAATTTAGGGGGTGTCACCCCCCGGGAAAGTGGTAAAAAATGCCCGGTCCCCTTATTAATTTAGAAGATATCGCTCCCAACAAAAAGGTTAATCAGCTCCTTCTACTACATTTGAGTAGAGCCCTCAAATCTCCCAAGAGAAGGTGACAATATTTTATATCGGAGAATGTGTGAGAGGTTCCTTCAATATTCAAGATTCATAGAGATAGTTGTAAGGTTGGCAATACCAATGGCGGAAAAACGAAACGATGATCAATTTTTTTATCATTATTAGCATAGGAGCCGATAAAAATTCTTCTTTTATTCTTTTTATTTTTCGTTAATTTGTAATAAATGAGGTAAAAATTAATAGAACTACTATTGGTGCTAAAAAAATAGCCAATATTTCATAAATAAATACTTCGATTATTCCAAGATTTTAAATGTAGAAATAGGCTCTTATCACTACAGACAATGATTTGTCCGTCTTAAGCCAAAAATAATAAAACCTAAACGGATAATTTAAACAAATATTTTACAAAAAAGTGAATTATTTTGAGTTATTAATTATTTAATGAGTAAATAAAATAAATTAATAAATTAAAACACCATTACGGTAAAAATCAGCTTGTTATCAGTTAATTTAAATACCTGTTAAAAGTAATCTAAACAATTTAATGCAATAAAAAGGTAATTTTGTGTGTTTGTGCAAACTAAAATTATTCAAATGTAACATTAATCAACAATAAATAAAATAAAAAACTATATTGTGATTTTCACCATCTTATCACTCAATTTAAATACTCGTGACAACCCATTGAAACCCTATTTTTCTATTAAATAGTGATTCTACTGAGTTTATACACCCTAAAATTAATTAAATTAAAGCACTTTCAGACAAAATTTAAATAAATAATCGTCACAAACAAGAAAAACCAAAAAATCCCCCATAAGGTCTTTAACAACGATCACCCTTTCGTTATCAATTTCTTATCAGCGACGGTAGCGCTGCTACGGTCGTTGAATCACGAATTCTGAAAGTTCCTCGAATATTACTCATTAGCCAAACTAAAAGAAATCGCCTAGAAAACCTTGAGAACTCAACTAGGTCAACTAGCTAACTCTGAAATTAAAGCGTTAAGATTTCGCGTCAATGTCACCTCTGTGTACTGAACCTTTGTGATTTTAATAAAAGAAGCGTCGTGTCGGTTACATGCAAGGATCTTGAATAAAGGGAATGACGCACTAAGTCGATTTGCCATACAAAAAAGTGACCCCATCGAAAACCAAACAACAGAGATTTCAACACGAAAGACACGTCAAAAACCAACTGCACATGCTTACAATTCTTATAACAGCGCAGGTCTTAAATTTTAAAGACAAACTTACCTCTCAATGGTTTCCCATTGTTTATTGCTTGAGAAGGTTATAAACACGCTAAAATTATCACTCACTGAAGTGGCTAAGTATAGTCCAAAATTTAATATTAAATCAGCACAAATGCAAACTCGACAATCTTGCTGCATAACCTGTGTTTGGCACCTTTTTTCATTATAACCATGGGGAAGGTAAGTTTGCTCCTATTTCTCTATCTCATACAACTTCCATGGGGTGAGAAATGTTTCTTAATGCGTCATCCCTTTTATTCTAGATCTTTGTACTTTAGACTAGAGTTTGTATGATAAAGACAGTTTCCTCTCTATTTTCTTATATATTTATAAGTTTCCCAAATTGAAAATTGCCCTTTCTATTTAACTTCTATTTTTATTCAATTTCTATTAACTTCCATGGGGTCAGAAATGTTCCTTAATGCGTCATCCCCTTTATTCAAGATCCTTGGTACTAAACTTTCGTGATTTTAATCAAAGAAGCATCGTGTCGGTTGAAGGTGTCAATTTTGAAACTAATCAAGCGTTTAAGAGCGGTTATTTAGCGACGAAATGAAAAGACGTTTTAGTTTTAGGGTTTGTTAGAAGATCCTCGTACGGACTGTTTTATAACGTGTAAGATTTTACTACAGCATTTTACAAGTTCTAATTTTGTGAAAATGCGTTTATAGAGGCAATTTGAGGAAAACTTCTTGCGCAATGGTCCGCATGTCGGGCGAATTCCCTTTGAAATGCGTGTTTCCCAAGGATCTTGAATAAAGGGGATGGACGCATTAAGGAACATTTCTGACCCCATGGAAGTTGTATGAGATAGAGAAATAGGAGCAAACTTACCTTCCCATTGGTTAAAATGAAAAAAAGGCGCCAAACGCAGGTTATGTAGCAAGGTTGTCGAGTTTGCTTCTCAACTTTCTTCTGTGCTTCTCGTGATTGTTAAATTTGTGGTGCTTGTTAAGTCATTTGTGCTTATTTAATATTAAATTTTGAACTATAATTTGCCACTTCAGTGAGTGATAATTTAAGGTTTTTTATAACCTTCTCAAGCTCTGGGAACTGTTCCATCATTCGACATTCGTCATACTTGATGGCTCGACATATGTTGTCCCACTCTGTTTCGTTACGTCTAACTCATCAGGGCGCCGACAGAGCCTGAACTCACTTTGACCTTCAATTAATTCCGAAGAATATAATGTGAAGTACATACCAGAGACGAGCGGTGCTCTCTTACCGCCATCATGCATGGCAAGCAAAACATATATCATTTTGCAAAACATCTCTCGCACAATTATATTGTGTCAACTATTCATGTTTGCAAACTCGGTAGTATCAAAATGATATATATATATATATATATATATTTATATATATATATATATTATATATATATATATATATATATATATTACATATGCAATATGTCACAAACAAACTAATGTGTCATTAATTGACATAATGTAAACAGATCAAGTTTTTTCTCTAATACATTTGAAAATTCGCTTATGTCGTGGCAGTATGCCACTTATATAAATCAGTAATATGACGCACTGATAAAGTCCAACCACCATGGGCCACCCCCATCACCGAGGCCGCGGAGCGGCAAAGAGATCGAAGGCCTCTTGTTATTTAAGATATATTATGTTTATTAAGCCGCCTCCGCGGTCTAGGTCGTTAATGCGTCAGTTATGAAACTGACCTTTGACACCACGTAGGTCTAGGGTTCGCATCCCAGGTTAAGCTCTCAGTTTCTACAAGATTATTGTTCAAATTAATTGTCGCCAACTTTAGAGTACACTTGGAGTGTAACGTCTTCAACTACCATTTGAGGTGGTTCCCACAGGGGTTATCCCTGATGAGCCGCAAGCTTAGAATAATACTATATATAGAAGGAGACCTACTGATAACACGAAAGCGGTTCATGGTGGTCTTAAGTGATGCTGCCACCCTACAATATACAATTTTCTAAAAAAAAAAAATTGGCAATACTTCCGGTTGCTGATTATTAAGTTCTCTTATTAATTAAATGATTGATTATTCATAAAATACTAATATAATATCGGTGCATTACAATATTTTAAGCATTTTAACTTGTATTTTAACACTTTTAATTAAAATTATATATAAAAAGTAGTCCTCGTCAACTAAATGTAGATTTTTGTATTCCGCCACCCTTTTGACATCTAAGACCAGTTTTAGTAAATACTCAGCAGGTGTTTTAAGTTATAATATTTGTTCTTTACGATCTTTCTTCATTAATAGATATTTATGACACATGTTTAAAATAATGTTTTGTTGTCAGGTTGGCAGCATTACTTAGTTGCACCAGTCAACCGGCTTTCGTGTTATCAGTAGCATTACATTGTGTTTACGGTCCTGTGCTCCTTCTATAAACAGTATTATTCTAAGGCCGCAAGCCTCTAAACGGGCATTATATTATTATTATTATGTGTATTATTCACAATACACGTGATCATTTTCTTTGAAAATCCAAATACAATTACCTCTAAGTCAATGTTATACGTCTCACTCATTAACGCATTAAACCAAAATGGAAGTAAGAAATGGATTGGTTAGAAATCAAGCATCAGATAAAAAAAATTCGCCCAGGATCGCAAAGAATTATTTTATAATTTATTCTCCTAGTGGGGTCACGCTAATATAGTTAGAAGGGAATTCGATTTAAGGGTTTTTATACGAATAAAATAAAAATTTGTTTTATTAACGTTAGGGTATAGTCCGGCTGTGACGTCATTGTAGGACTCGGTGCAGAGAATTTACATTATAATAGTAACAAATTAGAGCACTTTTTTTTTTAAAGTTACCAGAACAGAAATTATTTTATAGGATACCTTTATCAAGTTTTAACACATGACCTTTAATTTAGACACGTTCGAAATAAAATATATACAATTTATATAAAATATATAGTAATGCCCAGCATCAGGTACTCACGTCAGAAGAATACGTCTAATAAAAAAGATTGAAAACAAGGCCACGCTTCGATCGAAATTAAATTTAAGAATATTTATAGTAATGCCAGCATCAGAACTCACGTCAGAAGAATACGTCTAATAAAAATGATTGAAAACATACACGCTCGATCGAAATTTAAATTTAGAATTTTATAGTAATGCCAGCATCAGGAACTCACGTCAGAAGAATACGTCTAATAAAAATGATTGAAAACAGGCACGCTTCGATCGAAATTAAATTTAAGAATATTTATAGTAATGCCCAGCATCAGGTACTCACGTCAGAAGAATACGTCTAATAAAAATGATTGAAAACAGGCACGCTTCGATCGAAATTAAATTTAAGAATATTTATAGTAATGCCCAGCATCAGGTACTCACGTCAGAAGAATACGTCTAATAAAAATGATTGAAAACAGGCACGCTTCGATCGAAATTAAAATTAAGAATATTTATAAAGACTCGTTTGGCTCGCCAAATGCTATAAATTATATGTGAAATATTTTTAATGAAGCTCGCTTCGCTCGCAAAACTGCCAATTTAAAAAAATCGTGAACTAGGTACCTCACAACTTTTCCTCATCACATCGGATTCGCTCCTTTATCCTTCCTGCTTCAGGCTCGCTTCGCTCGTCCTTTAGAATAGACAATTCGCCAAATTTAAACACCAACATGTTTTCGGACTCGCTCCTTTTGTTTTCAGACAGTAAATGCATCCTATTCATTTTCAGCGGTCATCCATACAGCACTGAACACGCTCAATGCTACTTAACTTTTATGATCTAACAAAAATCATGGATATACTTGTCGTATTGAAACAAAACTTTGTGTACTTATTTATTAAGTAAAGGTTTACACTTCTACTAAATTTAAACTCAATTAAACCATTTTCTGATTTTTTACAATTTTTTAAAAAACGTACCCAAGTCATTCCAATAAAAATTAAACTAATGCTGATAATGAGATGAAACATGGCGCATATGTTAGTCTTATACATAGCTACATGCGTGCCAAATTTTAATCGGATCACATAATTTTTACGCGTTTTTTTTATTTTTTCAAAATGTTTGCTGAGTCATTATTGCAAGTTAATGACGTCATAAATAAATTATTTTCCGAATAGCATAACTACAGTGGTAGATTAATTTTTCTACAAAGTTTCAATTTTCTAGCATAAATACACTAGGAGCTATGATGGTAACAGACACACACACACACATACAGACAGACAACTATGCGAAAACCACTCAGGAAGCTTTTAAAACACTTGAAACGGATAATTCCGGTTTCATCCCGGTTTCGGAATTTTTCGCAAACACAATACTTTTCCTATATACCTACGGTATAAATGAGGAAAAGTAAAAATATTTTGTTTGCTCTAATAGAAATTTTTTAAATATTTTATCACATAAAACGTACATTTATTAATTTATTTATAAACATTTATTTATTTATAAAATTTACGGACTAATGTTTCCTTTTACAATTAATTAATTTAGAGACCTAGCGAGCGAAGCGAGTCCCTTATTGATATACTTCATTTTCATTTCTTGCAATGTAATGAGCGATGCAAGACGTTTGTTTATGTGTACTCCATATATTTATAGCAATCTAGCAAGCGAAGCGAGCTTCTTTTTTAAATATTGCCAAATTTTGGCGTATTTTTTTTTTATAATATTTTCTTTATAAAAAAAATACATAATTATAATGACAAACTTCTAATAATAATAGTTATTATACTTAGAATAATACTATATATAGAAGGAGCACTACTGATAACACGAAAGGCGGTTCACTGGTGCAACTAAGTAATGCTGCCACCCTAAGAATATACAATTTTCTAAAAAAAAGTTGGCAATAATTCCGGTAGCTTAATTATTATGTTCTATTATTAATTATTTATTGATTATTCATAAAATACTGATATAAATATCGATGCATTACAATATTTAAAGCATTCTAAATTGTAGGTTAACGTATTTATTAAAATTATATTAAAAGTAGTCCTCGTCAACTAAATGTAGATTCTTGTATTCCGCCACCCTTTTGTCATCTAAGATCAGTTTTATTAAATACTCAGCACGTGTTTTAAGTTATTATATTTGTTCTTTACGATCTTTCTTCATTAATAGATATTTATGACAAATATTTAAAATATTGTTTTTTTGTCAGGTTGGCAGCATTATTTAGTTGCACCAGTCAACCGGCTTTCGTGTTATCAGTAGAATTACATTGTGTTTACGGTCCTGTGCTCCTTCTATATATAGTATTATTCTAAGGCACCAGTCAACCGGCTTTCGTGTTATCAGTAGAATTACATTGTGTTTACGGTCCTGTGCTCCTTCTATATATAGTATTATTCTAAGTTATTATACATAGAAGTTTCCATACCTTCTTAAAATTAAAATGTTTTTGAGCATATACTATGTATATACAAAATAAAGTAAGATAGATAGATAGATATGAAATATTTATATTAAATATATAACACATAATACAATATAATAAAAAGGTGATAGTTTTTGTATAAAGTAGAATTTTGGTCAATTAGCAAGAAAGAGCTCATTTAAAAAAAAATTCGCTCGGCTTGCGGACCTCCTCACCAGAATTTTTTATGCTTTAAAATTCAACCGATACGACTTCTCTATAGTAATAACCTCCACGGTGTCATCAATGTACAGAAAAGAGTAAAAAAACAAGGGGGGGGGGGTCTCTCCAACCATGCTGTTATCTGTTAGCCACCCGAATTCCAGATTCAGTTTCCATTACTTGTATCGCTATTACAGCCCAGCCGTTATTGGTTTTATTTTGGCATGTCACCAATATGGTTTCAAGTTTTCCTCACCTTTGGAATATAAAAAGAAAGTATTGTTGTTATAGTAACTATACTGCAAATTACAGAGTGTGAATTTGTTGTATATTTACTTTCAATATATATATTATATATATATATATATATATATATATATATATGTACAAATTGAAAATGTACTTTGGTGTTTGTCAGGTACGACGTATATATATATTAAAGGAGTCTCTCTTCGTCTGTGGAAGAACTTAAACAGTTCGAAACGTTACGTTTTATTGTTTTTTGTATGATTTCTAAATGTCTCTATTTATTTCTCTAAAATTTAGTGTATATATATATATATAATATATATATATATATATATATATATATATATATATATATATATATATATATATTATATATATATATATATATATAATATACATTAGCCATTTTTTTACAAAGGAAATTCGCTAAAAGACGTTTTTTACTTTTCCTCATTTATACCGTAGGTATATTGGAAAAGTATTGTGTTTGCAAAAAAAAATCCGAAATCGTGATGAAACGGGAATTATCCGTTTCAGGCGTTTTTAAGGCCTCCTGAGTGGTTACTGGGCCCAAGATAAATATGTATATACATAAAACAGAGGAAAATAAAAATATATCTAAAAATAAAAAGAAAACAGGTGAGGAAGGATGAGTTTGTGGTGACTTGGTTTTGTAATCCCAAAACCGTTCACCAATCGCGAACCCAGGTTGTAAAGGAGGAAGAATGAATTGAAATCTCAAACCTCGATCTGTGAGGGATCTCACAAATGATAATAATTAACTGTGGCTCAAAAACAAAAGAGCCTATCTGCCAAGAGATCGCCTATTACCAAGGCTATATTTTGTTACCTAATCCTGAAGCCTAGCTTAGTCCAACAGCGAAGTCTTTGGGATTATTTGATTCCTAAGTTAATCTACTAAATGTCCTACTCTTTAAATCCACTAAAAAGTGCAGCTAAACTAGCAAAAATTAGCACAACTTGAAAAACCTTAGCACAACTTGAAAAACTTAGCAAAACAACTAGCACAACTTGAAAACTTTAGCACAACTTGAAAACTTACAACTTGAAAAACTTAGCACAACTTGAAAACTTAGCACAACTTGAAAAACTTAGCACAACTTGAAAAACTTAGCACAACTTGAAAAACTTAGCACAACTTGAAAACTTAGCACAACTTAAAAAAATTAGTGATAAATGAAGCCTATTTCCGTAATCTGCACGCTCTTTTGGTTAATCTCAAAGAGTATTTACATTCACTCAACGATTTATTTTTAATCTAACTTGGTACACACATAACTACTGTTAGACGTCAATATTTTGTGTTATATTTTGACATGTCATATTTGTTGACATTGACGTCTAACAGTAGTTATGTGTGTACCAAGTTAGATTAAAAATAAATCGTTGAGTGAATGTAAATACTCTTTGAGATTAACCAAAAGAGCGTGCAGATTACGGAAATAGGCTTCATTTGTCACAAATCCGGCTAAATACTGAAAATTTTGAGAAAAATAAGTTATAAAAAAAGTTTGTTGGTGATCCAATGTTCTAGAAGGCCGTGGATATTCGACTGCGCCTTATTACAAATTTAATATGAACATTAAATAATTAAATTGGTATTTCTCAAAATAAATATGTTACAAGATAAAATCTCATTATCATCATTAGTTCAAAAATTATTTTATGACTTGAGTGCGTTTTTTAAAAAAATTGTGAAAACTTGGGAAATGGCCCAATTGAGTTGAAATTTGGCACAAGTCTATATTATTACCTAATAAATAAGTACACTAAGTTTGGTTACAATGCGACAAGTATATCCATGATTATTGTTGGATCATAAAAACTATGGAGCGTTGAGCGCGGTCAGTGCTGTATGGGTGACCGATGAGAGAAATACGGATGCATTTACTATCCAAAAACAAGCAAAGCGAGTCCAAAGGGATGTTGCAGTATAAATTTGGCGAACTTTGTTTCTGAGGACGAGCGAAGCGAATCCGAAGCAGGGAGGATGAGCGTAGCGAATCCAATGTGATGAGGAAAAGTTCCAAGGTATTTCGTACCCTATTGTTTTTCTTTAAGTTCATTTTTGGATGAGGGGTCCATGGAGGGCTGGCGTCCTTGCCCCTACTGACCGGCCTGGTCTGTGAGGGCAATTTTGACATAATTTGATAATTATTATGCATAATGGCTAGATACTATGCATTAATCATTTTGGCTGTAACATATATTCGATTCAGAGTTATCAACGTGTTAAAATTATGAATGAAATATCCATACGAATTAAGACTATCTCTGAGACAGGAGTCTAAACATTCTCCAGACGCTTTCTATTTTAACAAAACTAAACATGGTGTGGTCCCACTAAAATCATTTCTCTGTTCTACATAAATAGCCACTTCATATTTATCTAAACAAGATAATTAAAGACTTTAAAAGAAGTATTCTCGTAATGTTTCATTGGACTTATGAGTACTTATGAAGTATTAGCCATAGAGAATAGAACTATAGCAGACAGATCCAGAAACGTAATGTTAACGCTTTAGTATTTAAAAATATAAGGATCTAAGCCGCCCCTGTTCAGGGGCGGCTTGCCCCTGAACACAACTAATAAACAAAGTTTTAAAAGTAAAGGTAAATATATCCAAACGTAAACAAAATTCAATCAAAAAATGAGTTCGCTAACATTACTCTGGTCACCCTGATCAATTCAGATCGCTGACTTCACTTTAACGAACGCATCCTTTGATCAATTCAGATAGCTCAGTTCACTTTCAAAACACACCCTTCGATCAATTCAGATCGCTCAGATCACTTTAACGAACGCACCCTTTGATCAATTCAGATCGCTCAGTTCTATTTAACGAACACACCCTTTGATGAATTCAGAACGTTCAGTTCACTTTCAAAACACACCCTTAGATCAATTCAGATCGCTCAGTTCACTTTAACGAACACACCCTTTGATCAATTCAGATCAGTCAGTTCACTTTCACAAACACACCAACAAACAAGGTACTGGAAGAAAAAAGACATATATTAACATATAATATTTGTAGACATGAGTATGCCGGGGGTCAGGCGAAGTCTGAAGCAAGATGATTAAAGTTTTAAAGCTAACCCGGTGGTTTTGTATGAAGTTTGAAGCAAGATAATTAAGTTTTTAACCCAACCCGGTGGTTTTTTTTATGAAGTTTGAAGCAAGATGATTAAGTTTTTAACCCAACCCGGTGGTTTTCTATGAAGTTTAAAGCAAGGTGATTAAGTTTTTAACCCAACCCGGCGGTTTTCTATGAAGTTTGAAGCAAGATAATTAAGTTTTTAACCCAACCCGGTGGTTTTCTATGAAGTTTGAAGCAAGATGATTAAGTTTTTAACCCAACCCGGTGGTTTTCTATGAAGTTTGAAGCAAGATAATTAAGTTTTTAACCCAACCCGGTGGTTTTCTATGAAGTTTAAAGCAAGGTGATTAAGTTTTTAACCCAACCCGGTGTTTTTTATGAAGTTTAAAGCAAGATGATTAAGTTTTAAACTCAACCCGGTGGTTTTCTATGAAGTTTGAAGCAAGATGATTAAGTTTTTAACCCAACCCGGTATTTTTTTATGAAGTTTAAAGCAAGATGTTTAAGTTTTAAACCCAACCCGGTGTTTTTTATGAAATTAGAATTTAAAATAAGGTAATATACAAGACTATTTGACGGTACGAGCCAGGTCGATCTAGAGAACTGACCAGTACAACAGTTGAATAAACTCCGAGACCTTGCCCCAATAAAACACATTGTATAATATTTAAATTGATCGTTTCTCATTGTCATCGTCTAAACGATCTATCACAGATATCTCCATCTCTATGCCTACTAATCAACTACCATTTTTCGGGGGGGGGGGGTTTAAGTTCAAAGGGGGGAGTTCTCAGAGGGGGAGGTCATTTAAACCCTATTTAGGTATTACCCTTATGTTTTAGCGAATTTCAAAATGAAGGGATACAGCTCAACGTCTTGATCAATTATGGATTATTGCCTATGGTATAAAATGGGCAGTAACAGACCAGTAAAGGTGCTACTAATTTAAAAAAAAAACTATGAATCATAATCCGTAAATCTGAGCTAGAACTGGAATGGCGTGCAAGGAAGCAAGCATATCAAAATAAATTCGTCCGGCTTGCGGACCTCTAAGCCAGAATTATTTGTTGTTACAGTGCTTTCTTCCATTACTGATGTAGAAAAGTAAAATAAATAAGTAAAAAGATAATTAATTAACTAGTCTTAGCAGATGTGGAGAAGTTTTTAGTATAAAACTAAGAAATGATTGATGAAGTTGCAAGAACAGTTTCTTTGAGAACGACCCCCTTAACATCGTTATTAAAGATGTTTAGGGTTGCGAATTAAAAATCATTAATAAAGCCGGCATATTTTAGAACCTTAGCGAGGTTACATACTGCTATTGCATTCAATAAAATTTCCTTCTTTCTCTCCTTAAGAAATATCTGGTAAAGAATCAAGAAAGATACTTTTTCGTTAGACCACCTCACGGGTGATCCCTCTATCACACGTAATTATTTGTTCCTATTGATTCGTTAGTTTTAGAAGCAGATGATACTGGATAGCTCTGGTCTCAGGACAACCTAGTGACAGTTGACAGGTCAAGACAGAACAGCAGACAATAAAGAGAGCTGGTTCTGGTCTTAGAATAAAGACCGGGGTCTACCTAGTGACAGTTGACAGGTCAAGACAGAACAGCAGACAATGAAGAGAGCTGGTTCTGGTCTTAGAATAAAGACCGGGGTCTACCTAGTGACAGTTGACAGGTCAAGACAGAACAGCAGACAATGAAGAGAGCTGGCTCTGGTCTCAGGATAAAGACCTGGGTCTACCCAGTGACAGTCGACAGGTCAAGACAGAACAGCAGACAATAAAGAGAGCTGGCTCTGGTCTCAGGATAAAGTCCTGGGTCTACCTAGTGACAGTTGACAGGTCAAGACAGAACAGCAGACAATAAAGAGAGCTGGCTCTGGTCTCAGGATAAAGACCTGGGTCTACCCAGTGACAGTTGACAGGTCAAGACAGAACAGCATACAATGATAAGACCTTGCTCTTGTTCCAGGATTGAGACCTGAACTCTTACTATTCCTAAATCATCTTAACTATTGTGTTAAATGAATATGCTTGGAGGTTACAAGTAAAATATTAGATGAATTAATAAAATAATTTAACAATTTAATATAAGTCTGTTCAGTGTCCTAACCTATAAACTATAAAACAGAAAAAAGATAAAATAAAAGTAATAAAAAAATGAAAGAAGTTTTTAAGGCAAAAATAAAATTCTAGTTAAGTTCTGATTCCGTAATTGGTGTGTAAGAGGGTTAATTTTGATTAATGAACTAACAATAATACTTTGTTAGAGAGAAAGTAACCAAAAACAAAAGCGAATAATTCAAACTAATCATATATATGTTATTATCTATGAGGGTATCAAAAGATAATTAAATTATAATCTATATCAACCATCTAATTGTGTATTAGGCCAGGGTTACGGTAATAATGAGACGTAGTGACTTGTGTCTGCATGTTCGATTCCTCATTTGCTCTGAGAGTGAAGAGATACAGCTATACAAAGAGACAAATTGACTTTAGTCTGCATGTTCGAATTCTCATTTCCTCTGACAGTGCAGGATTATAGGTATACAAAGAGACAAAGTAACTTTACAGTCTATCGTTTAGTTTAAAAATCCCCAAGGTCATAAGTATTTTGGGGATTGACCAATCAGAGAAGTCGCTGCCAACCTCTCACTTAAAAAGAGAAAAAAAGATCCCTACCACAATAACCACTGTAGGGAAATAACCTTCTTCCCGACAGTCATTCAATTTGTCTGTGGTTCTTCTTTTGTTTACATCTTTTTGAAAACTACTTTCAAATTAATCTTAAAATGATATTTTAAAATAAAACTACACAAAAGAAATGTAAAAAAACATCGCCAAGAAAATACAGGTAATATAACCTGATTTGTTTGACATAGTTTTTCCCGCTTCCTTCTTGCAGGGATTTTTTTTCTTAAGAATCAGTGGTGTCTAAACTGACCTGTCAAGATTTTTAAACTAAACGATAGACTGTAGTCTGCATGTTCGAATCCTCGTTTGCTCTGAGAGTGAAGAGATACAGCTATACAAAGAGACAAATTAACTTTAGTCTGCATGTTCGAATCCTCATTTGCCCTGAGAGTGAAGAGATACAGCTATACAAAGAGACAAATTAACTTTAGTCTGCATGTTCGAATCCTCATTTGCCCTGAGAGTGAAGAGATACAGCTATACAAAGAGACAAATTAACTTTAGTCTGCATGTTCGAATTCTCATTTCCTCTGACAGTGCAGGATTACAGGTATACAAAGAGACAAATTAACTTTAGTCTGCATGTTCGAATCCTCATTTGCCCTGAGAGTGAAGAGATACAGCTATACAAAGAGACAAATTAACTTTAGTCTGCATGTTCGAATTCTCATTTCCTCTGACAGTGCAGGATTACAGGTATACAAAGAGACAAATTAACTTTAGTCTGCATGTTCGAATCCTCATTTGCTCTGAGAGTGAAGAGATACAGCTATACAAAGAGACAAATTAACTTTAGTCTGCATGTTCGAATTCTCATTTCCTCTGACAGTGCAGTATTACAGGTATACAAAGAGACAAAGTTCATTAAATTATTTTTAATCAGACTAATGTCTATGTTGATGCGTTTGTCTACTACTCTGTTTAAAAGCAACTACTGCGTCGCTGGGAGAGGAAAGTTTTACGCCGTACTTTTGGACCATTTTTTGATAATGGTATATGGCAAATGCGGCACAATTTCGAAGTATACCATCTATTTGACAGACCAGACATTGTGTGTGAAATCCGAAAGGGACGATTAAGATGGCTTGGCCATTTAGAAAGGATGGCTGATAGAGCGGTAAAGAAGGTCTTTGAAGGTAAACCAGGAGTAGAAGGATGAGAGGACGTCCAAGACTACGTTGGCAAGACCAAGTTGAAGATGACCTCAGACGTCTTGGTGTCAGGAGATGGAGGGCTTTAGTGCAGGACAGAGACCTTTAGAGGGACGTAGTGTTACAGGCTAAGGCTCTACGTGAGCTGTAACGCCGAGGATGTATGTATGTCTGTTTAAAAGTATTTATATCTTGATGAGTACAGGCAAAACAGCTTTAAATTGAAATATTTACAGGAAATACTTGTTCTTATATGCAGATGATATTGTTCTAATTAGTATTAAAGACAAAGTGTGATGAGGGTGTTATTGCCATACTTACATATTCAATAACCCGTACAGTTCAATAAAAATGATATTGGGGCACGTCTGTACCCTCACCATATCTATTAGCGAATTTTCAAAGATATAATGAGCTTATGAGGTTGAGGTCATAAAAGGGGAGTGGGGGTGGTAGATTACTTGAAAAGGGAGTGTATATATATATATATATATATATATATATATATATATATATATATATATATATTATATATTTACATATGTATGTATGTAAATATATATATATTTACGTTATATTTATATATATATATTTATAACGAGAGTTTTGAACGCAGAGTGAAAAACTAAGTTAGCGAATGGTAGTTTTATACATTGACGCATCCACTGCCTTTACTACTAAACGGATTTTGATGTGTGAGGACTTTTTAGATTCGTCTTATACTCATGTGCATTCCTACCTCATAAAATATCAAATTCGACGTTCCTACGCTGAACGCGGAGCGAAAAACTAACCTGCAGCCTAAAGTACTGAACACATTTTGATGTGTGGTGACTTTTTGATTTTGTCTTATTTCTGTGTGTAGTCCTACCTAATAAAACTCGAATTCGACATTCCTGTGTTAAACACGAAGCTAGCGAACGCTAGTTTTATATAAATTGACCCATCTGCACTCTTTACTAATGAATGGATTTTGTTTGAGGACTTTTGGATTTTTTCTGATGCCTTTTAAACAATCTTGTATAAAAAATCCCAAATTTATAAATCCTATGTTGTACGCGCCGTAGAAAACAAAGCTTGGGAGTGGTATATACAATACCTTGACACTCTCTACAGCTTTATCTACTACACGTTTCATGTTTACTTCTGTTTTGACATAAAACAGGAGCCGTACAAAAAGTAATGAAATCTTAAAAAAACCACTTATGTGGTAAAATACTCACTGCCAATTCTTTGGTCCAAAAAAGTAGGGAAATCAACTTTTCTGTCCCGCCAAGTCATGTCCGTATTGGGTGGTGACTGTCATAGGTGTTTCAAAGTGAAGTTGCTAGGTTGGCAATAGTTGAGGACCCTATTTACATTTAGAGGCAATCATCAGCTTCTTCTCCTTGGCGGCGAGCCAGAAAAGTGAATCACCTTCAGAGGTAGTGTTGGCAAGGGTATATAGGGTGTAGTCCCTGATTATATCGTACCGTTATCGTTTTATTTATTCATTTATTTCTTTTGTATACTCCTGTATCTATGCAGGTAAGTAAAACTGCTGCAATTATGACAACTGCTAAAATCTGTTATGATTAATCTCCACGAACACCTGAATTGTTTTATATCTCGAAATTCACCACTGGCTTGCCGCCTAGGAGAAGAAGCTGATGATTGCCTCTCAATGTAAATAAGACCCTTAACTATTGCCAACCTAGCAACTTCACTTTGAAACGCCTATGACAGTCTCCACCCAATACGGACATGACTTGGCAGGACAGACAAGTTGATTTACCTACTTTTTTGGACCAAATAAGACTCGGCACTGAGTATTTATATAATTTTTTTTATAAATTTATATAAAATTGATTGGCATTTATACAGTATTTTACCACATAAGTGGTTTTTGGTAAGATAAAATACATATTAGGTAAGTTATATAGAAATATAAGTATATAATATAATATTATATTATATACCTTATTAGGCTTAATAGAAATTATATGGAAATATAAGTCTATAATATAAGTCTTTTTTTAAATATATGGCTTTAAGAAGTGTGTATACGTGTATTGGAAATGTATTCTTTACTTTAAGGCATTAGCCTTGCGTCGCAAAGAGGTGACTCTTTATAGCTGTGAATTGTCTAATTTTTTTTTTTTTTTTTTTTTTGTTATTTATATTATATTTTTTTTTATTAATTATTCCTTTATTAATAATTATTTACATTTTACATTTTATATAAATTAAAATTATTTGTTTTTAACAAATAATTTGAATTTAGTAAAACTAAAAATTAAATTAATTTATATAATTAGTCAACCTGGAATCACCTCCCACTAATAAGACTAAAGTCTTGTGGCGTGGGAAGGGGTATGGAGTTAAGAGAACTGTGGAATCATTAAACAGTTCCAAAAGAAATATGTTTATATTTATTATATGTTTATTATATGGTATTATATGTTTATGTTTATATTATATTATTATAATAGTGAGATTAATTTATTTGTTTGTATCTTATTTTTAACTTGTTTTTTATTCATTATTATCATTTTTTTTATTATAAGTGTCTTTATCAAAATTTATCATTTATTTTATTTTAATGTTTTTTTTTTTTTTAATATATTTTTTCTTTATTTTTGGCTGTTTTGAATAGATTTTAAATACTGCTTGTTTATGAGTAAACTTTTTAGTTTATTTTTGTATGTTTGTTTTTTCAGTCAATTCCGACCTAACTTGTATACCCGTCATGTGAACCCGTCATATGAACCCGTCATGTGATCTCCACACCGTCATGTATACCCGTCATGTGATCTCCACACCAGAATATTTGTCTTCGTAATTACCATTGTCTTGAGAGTCACCCGTGGTGTAGTGGTTAAGGTACGCGGCCAATACACAGAATGAATGGACTTTAAACCCGAGTTTATTTAGTCATGGGTTCAATCCAGCACGGGCTTCTGGGATTTTTATGAGAGGGATAAAAATCTGCGTACCACGTCCTTCAGAAGGGACGTAAAGCCGGGGTTCGAGCCTGTGCGTTGCCAGGTACTCGTTAAAGATACCTTACCTAAATGAACTGGGTATAGGCAAAATTTAGGACCTCATTGTAGATTCATTATATACTATACTGTTTCTGCCTTGTAGTTTAAAGTGTGTGGAGGTTTGGTTTAACAGTGAAGGCACGTGTTGTTCCTAGTTTTCACGAGACTATAAGAGTCAGTGAAAATATGTATGATTGCTTGAAAAAAAGCATGAGAGGAACCATAGAAATTCACGGCTCCTCTGTCTAGATTAGATGAAATATACCTACACTTGAAATTAAAAGGAGTAGAACACTATGTTAGGGAGCTGGCAAAAAGGGCCCAACAACGTGGCCTAAGTAGGCGACGTTGTTGGGCCCTACCAGGCAAGTGGCTGGTAGTTACTACCACTCCCCCCCATATTACTACTACTAATTACTCCCATGGACTATCCTAATTTTACAATTTTGTCTTAATAAACTGACTTTAAAATCAAATTTTCCTCCGCAGTCCAGATTGTAAAATTATAAATTAATTAGGCGAGAGAAATGACAGTAAACTCACAAAGTGAAAATAACTGGGAAATGGGAAATATTCTCTGAGGGGAAAACTATCCAGAAGCTTAAAGGACTCATTATTTTCCAATTTAGAAATACCCTCAACTTTTCATACGATTATTAGATATTTTTTCTTCCAATTTCAATTTTTATTTAAAATAAGTGGATTAGGTTCCAAATGTCTCGTACTGTACACATCATAAATGCGCATGGGTGGGCTACTCGTTGTACATATAGAGTGTAGATCCGTACAATCATTCCACTTTTTCAGAGTTCTGCATGTTTTAAATCGTCGATTTCTGATTGACAACTTTTGGTACAATATAACTTTTATAGGGGTTATCCATAAAAGCACTGCCCCCCCCCCCCTCGATATATTTTAACATCTCTAGTGGCCCACCCATCAAAGCACTGGCCTAAACTCGATATATTTTAACATCTCTAGTAGCCCACCCACCAAAGTACTGGCCTAACTCGATATATTTTAACATCTCTAGTACCCCACCCACCAAAGTACTGGCCTCATTCGATATATTTTAACATCTCTAGTAGCCCACCCATCAAAGCACTGGCCTCATTCGATATATTTTAAAATCCCTAGGGGCCCACCCATCAAAGCACTGGCCTAACTCGATATATTTTAACACCTCTAGTAGCCCACCTATCAAAGAACTAGCCTCATTCAATATATTTTAACATCTCTAGTAGCCCACTCATCAAAGCACTGGCCTAACTCGATATATTTTAACATCTATAGTAGCCCACCTACCAAAGTACTGGTATTCAACGGTATAAATTAAAATTTTCTAATGCCATCTATCCAAGAACTAACCTCCCTCGTTATAAGTTAACATCTCTTAAGGCCACGTATTCAC
The DNA here is from genome assembly GCA_018340805.1 of Microvelia longipes. Taxonomy (NCBI): domain Eukaryota; kingdom Metazoa; phylum Arthropoda; class Insecta; order Hemiptera; family Veliidae; genus Microvelia; species Microvelia longipes. The sequence goes on along the minus strand of JACMZG010000032.1, from coordinate 5,151,828 downwards.
ACGATAAAACTGTTGATACAACATAACACCTACACCAGTCACCCATCCATTTACTGCCCACACCCAATAATGATCTAAAGAGTGAGACTCACCTCGTCCTCTACAGCCGGATCCATTTATGATTCTCCCTTACTCCATCATTAAGTCCAAAACATCAAAACTTACTTACTACACACAATAACAAAGAAAAGTGTTAACATGACGCAAGTATTAAAAATTAATAATTATTTTGCCCTAAACCAATAAATATACCATTTTGTTAATATAACTATTAATGTAAAAATAACGCTTCTTTGTTTTTTCGCTTAATTTGTTAATAGCAAATTATTAAACAATAAAAATAAATAATATTGAAATAAATATTAATTAATATTAAAAATAAGTTATTAAATATAAAGAAAAATAATATAAAAGAGTAATATAATATCATTAAATAAAATATAACATTAAAAAAATAAAATAAAATAGGAACTTATTTAAAAAATCAAGTACGAGTTACCTCGCTATGCTCATCTTCCCTAATTTGGGCTCGCTTCGCTCGTCCTAAGATTATACAAGTCTTTGAATTTATACTAAAACTCTTTTTCGGGCTCGCTTCGCTCGTCCTAAGATTATACAAGTCTTTAAATTTATACTAAAACTCTTTTTTGGGCTCGCTTCGCTCGTCCTAAGATTATACAAGTCTTTAAATTTATACTAAAACTCTTTTTTGGGCTCGCTTCGCTCGTCCTAAGATTATACAAGTCTTTAAATTTATACTGAAACTCTTTTTCGGGCTCGCTCTCCCTGGAATCACAGCGACACCTTTCGATTGATTTTTGTCGCAAGTTTCAACTCTCTAGCATAAATACACCTCGGGTTATGATGATAACAGAAACACACAGAAAACTTTAAAAAAAATACTATGGATGTCTTAAAAATAACCGGAACAAATTATTTCGGTGTTATACCGGGTCTCGATTTTTTTTCAAACGCAATACTTTACCATCTTCCTATATTTAACACAAACGGAATAAATAAAGGAAAGTAATAATATAATAAAGTTATTTATATTAAAAAATATAATTTAAAATAACAATATATAATCTAATAAAGAAGTGTAAATATATAAAATATAATACAATATTTAATATAATACTAAGGAATGTAATATAATAAATATAATTTCATATAACAATATATTATAATCTACTTAAGAAGTATAATATCATAAAATTTAATATAACAATATTAATATAATAAACGAAAGGAATGTAATATTAATAAAATATAATACAATATAATAATGTAATATAATATTATAAAATATAATTTAATATAATTATAAAATCTAAAAAGGAAGTGTGATGTTATAAAATGTAATAACAATATTTAATATAATGTACTAAGGATTTAATATAAATGTCATAAATGTAATGTAATAATGCAATATTAAAAATATAATACATCAATATATAATATAATATAATAATGTAATTTAATATTATAAAATATAATATAATATATATAATATAATAATAATGTAATTATATAAAAATATAATATAACAATGTAATTAATATAATAAATATAATATAACAATGTAATGTAATATTATAAAATATAATATAGCAATCTATAATATAGTATAATAATGTAATGTAATATTACTAAATATATTATAGTATAACTATATAAGTATATAATAATAAAGAATAAAATGTATAGTAGATGTAATATTTTTCTAGGTTCAAAAAAAAATTTTTCCTCGAATTAAGTTTACAATGTGGCGAAAACTTTAATTCTATAAATAAATTTTTTTGATTTGCTATTTATTTGAGTTTATTCATTTATAAACTCATAGTTTAAAAATCTAATATTTTTGTAATAATAATAACTAATTTTTATCTATTACATAATTATACTGATTTATTCAATTGAATACTCACTTTCATTTTGTTATATTTAAACATGATTAATTTAATTAAATATATACTATTAAATAAAATTTATTAAATATATATATATATAATATATATATATATATATATATATATATATATATATATATATATAATTAATAAAATTAAATTAATAATATACTCATAATTATATATAAATTATTATTATATAAATAAATTTATAAATAATATATTAATATAAATTATAAAATTTTACATTTGATTTATTTATTGTTTTATATAAATTGTTTTGGTAATATTTTCTTTAATTTACAGTATGTTATGCATTATTTTTTTCAAAATGATTTGTTAAATTTTAATTTAATAATAAAATGTATTTAATGTTTTAATTATTTATTTTCAATTTATTAAAACAAAATATGAAATATTACTGAATTAATTTATGTGTAATATTTATAATTAAAAGATAGATTTAAATCATTATTTAAGTTTTAGAGATGTTTCTCTTATTTATAAAATTTTGTTTTTGGAATTAATTGTTTAGGGCACAATTTAAAAATTGTGTAAATAATTTTTTTGTTCAAAGGGAAAACATTTTTCCGATTTACGTAAATTGAAGTTAAAGGGAAAAAAGCGACGCGGATTGAATTGAGACACGGCAAGGCAGGAGTGCCGAGGTATACTGATAATTTTACCCGGGAGAAATGATAAGGAAGAAGCGGGAAATACAGAATGGTCCAGTCAGATGCAGAGTGTGCGCTATGCTAGCGCCGCTTTGTGTTATCACTTACACCAATATACCTATCTTAATCGCTACCGCTTGCAGTGGTAACTGATTTTTTTGTTAATTTATTTATTTAAATTTATTTTTATCAATATATGTATTTTGAATCGAATACAACCGGTCCGAAGGCAATTTGACCACTTTATGTGACCATAAAGTCCAAAAAACGATGGTCAATAAACAGAAAACCTAAAATACAGCTAATTAACATATTTAAGTGGGGAGGCGTTCGCGGTCTTTTTTGGACATGTGAGTTGTATTAAAATAGTACAAAATCAAAACGGGTACTCGAAGTACACAAAGCCAGGGTGCCTGGGTTTGAATCCTGAGATGGACGATAATATTTTATCGCTATTTTTTACGTTATATAACTGCAATATAATTGACACAATATAATTGTGCGAGAGACACCTTGGAAATATAACAAGCAAAATGCGGCTCCGTATCGTTCCGTCGACAAATCACTTCGTCGACAAATCATTCCATCGACAAATCATAGCGTCGACAAATCATTGCGTCGACAAAGCGTTCCATCGACAAATAATTTGAGTTTGTCGACGGAATGATTTGTCGACGGAACGACATCACACCCAAAATGCAATGCTACATCTGGGAACTGTTCCATCATTCGACATTCGTCATACTTGATGGCTTGACATAATGTCATGTCCCACTCTGTTTCGTTACGTCTAACTCATCAGGGCACCGACAGAGCCTAAACTCACTCTGACATTCAATTAAAAGTCCGAAGAATATATGTGAAATTACCAGATTATATTTTATCGTCATTTTTACGTTATATAACTACAATATAATTTAAGCACGGTGGTCCGCATGTCGGGCGAATTTCCTTAGGAATGCGTGTTTCCGTGCTTATCAATCCATTTCTTGCTTAAGGATCCGGTTTATGCTTTATAGCTCGAGCAGTTATCATGTATCAAGCACAAGTCGTAACTTATTTTCTCTGTATTTTTCAAAGGAAATGTGCTAAAATCTTTAAAGAACCCCAACAATGAAACTAACTGAACATTAAACAAGTGTGCGCTGCTAGTTTTAGAGGCATAGTTTTATTTAACCTATAATTGGTAACTTCTCATAGTCCAAGAGCCCAGGGGGGTTTTGTTTATAAAAAGTGTAATGGCTGGAACCGGTCTCAATTTTTCGTAAATACCTTCCTGAACAAGGATCTGCAATTCTGCCGACTCGTATCGGATGGGTGTCCCAGGCAGAACGCACTTTTGGGGTCAAAGATTCTGCCTGGGACACCCATCCGATACGACTTGTTCAGGAAGGTATTTACGAAAAATTAAACCCGTTTCCAGCCATTACACTTTTTATTAACAAAACATCCCTGGGCTCTTGGTCTATCATGTTATAAAGCATAAACCGTATCCTAAAGCAATAAATGGAGCACGGAAGCACGCATTCCAAAGGAAATTCGTCCGGCATGTGGATCACTGCTCCAGATTTTTTTTATAACACAAGAGGCCTTCGCTTTTTAACAAGGGTCTTGAATAAAGGGGATGACGCACTAAGTCGATTTGCCATACGAAAAAGTGACCCTATCGAAAACCAAAAATAGAGAGAATTCAACACGAAACACACTTAAAAACCAACTGCACATGCTTGGTACAAACTGCGCATGCTTACAATTTTCATAACAGCGCAGGTTTTAAATATTAGAGGCAAACTTTACGCTTGATGGTTTCCCATTGTTTATTGCTTGAGAAGGTTATAACAAAACACGCTTAAATTATCACTCACTGAAGTGGCTAAGTATACTCCAAAATTTAAAGTGAAATAAGCACAAATGACTTAACAAGCACCACAAATGTAACAATCACGAGAAGCACAGAAGAAAGTTGAGAAGCAAACTCGACAACCTGCTACATAACCTGCGTTTGGCGCCTTTTTTTCATTATAACCATGGGAAGGTAAGTTTGCTCCAAATTCACTATCTCATACAACTTCCATGGGGTCAGAAAAGTTCCGAATGTGTCACCCCCATTATTCAAGATCCTTGCTTTTTAACCGCTTTGCAGCTTCTGCGCTTCGATTGATTTATTTCTTACGATCAATCGCACGATGTAATAAACCCGTTTTAATTAACATCACCTAATTAGTCCGAAGTAAATTAATCAACTTAATTAGCATAGAACTGGATTACGAGACAAGTTTGTTCTATGTGGCAAGTACCCCCAGTGTACCGTCTGTACCCAGCCGTACGAGTGTCTATGTAAAGTACCAATAACCCAGTCCAACAAGCTGTACCTTTAACACGTTTTATCAGAACTTGTCTTTCTTATATTTATTTAAATCTAAGCTGCCAACTAAAAAAAAAAAACATTTGAATATTTCAAACGGTATTATACTCCAAGCTGATAGAGTTCAATTGGAGGGTTTTTATGAATGAAATCAATTTTTTTTGACATGTTAGGTTATAGTCCGGAATTGACGTCATTGCAGGAATAAATAGTCAATTTTCAATGTTGACCGTCTATACTGATTCCTGCAATGACGTCACACGACGGACTGATAATGTATAATAACCATGTGGCCGCAAAGCGGCCCCTAGCGCAAACAACGCTGAGTGGCAAGGAAACTGAAGGCCTCTTTATTTTATGAAAATTTGCTAAAAAAACTTATCCAGAACCGAAGCTTAGTATTTGAATGTTAGAAAATCTGAATTTATATAAACAAAACAGTCAAGCTCAAAGATATAATAAACAGACTCAGAAAAAATTTAATTTAGATTTCCCGCCTCCAGATATCCAGCTCTCTTGAACTCTAACTGGATTTACAGGGGGGGGCAAGCTCTGTATACAAGAAACAAGTAGATCGCGGAAAAGATTCACACTACCGCAGCATCTTTCAGATTCATTTATTTAAACGTAGATAAAAATCGGGTACGGGGTACTCGGAACTTTTCCTCATTCGGACTCGCTTTCGTTCGTCCTCGAATAGGATGGTTAACAATGCCTAGGTTTTTAATTTCGGACTCGCTTCGCTCGTCTCAGAATAGGATGGTTAAACAAATGGCCTAGGGTTTTAACTTCGGACTCGCGTCGTCGGATGGTTACATGGCCTAGGGTTTTTAAACTTCGGATCGCTTCGCTCGTCCTCAGAATAGATGTTAACATGGCCTAGGGGTTTTTAAACTTCGTACTCGCTTCGCTCGTCCTCAGAATAGGATGATTACCAGTATTTTTGTTTTAACAAAACACATTTCTCGAAGTAAATAATGGCAGCTTGATTCACTTCAGTATTTAAGCATATTTTTTTTTCGATTATTTTTAACAATAATATAATTGATTAGTATAAAAAGCATACAAGAACGTTAAAATCGCATAATCTTAACGAGAAAAGTTCCAAATTGAAACGGTTTTATTAAATTATTTGAATTTTTGGCGGAAATTAGTAACCTTGACAAATGTAAACAAACTTTTACGTTTAATAAAGTGTCGCACTAATTAATATTAAGTTCGCATATAACTTTTAACTAATTGGTAGATTTTTGATCGGAGTTTTTATATTTGCTCTTATTTTTTTTGCGGTTCCAATGACGTGTTATAAGTCAAAAACACGTGTATACTTTTGGTATTATTAAGCGTCAAAATTTTAAATTTCAAAATGGCGGCAAATATCAAAATGATATTTTGATTTGTCTGTCATATTGAGAGGTATATTTCTGGCAAAATTTAAAGTTCATCGGGTCATTTTTCGATTTTTGAATTTTTGCTGACTAAGCAAATAGGTTTGGTTAATGGTGACATAAAATTTTGATATTCCGGGCAGCACAACTAGACCCAAAGATTGATTTTTGCACTAAGTGTCAACTATCTAGCATAAACACAGTGGGAGTTATGCGTAACACAGACACACACAACACGACACTGTTAAGTGTTTTTGACATTATGACATATTTAAGTCAAAATATATCAGTTTTATATTATACTTAAAGAATTAAGTTGTTGTCTTTAACAGTGGTCCTTCGAGAATAATAGACAAAGAACTAAGAGACAATGTCGACGGATTCCAGAAAAAATGGTGAGGATAAAGATTGCTTACAAGGTTGTTCACATACTTTTCATAGTGCTCCTCCTGATCCTAACTCTAATGCCCTTACTGAAAGTATTCATGAAAATTCAGTTTTAACCAGTTCCAAAATGTCAAGGGTTTCAAAGTCTATGAAACAACAATATGAATTGAAGTTGAGATATTGAAGAACTCGCAGAACTTGATGTTAAACAATTTGAAATTGAGACTAGACGTAAATTGTTGGAACAGCAGAAACAGTTAAGATTGAATCTATTGGCGGAAAGAGGTAATAGCGCCAGACATAGTGAGGAAAGTAGGAGTTTAAACTCAGTAAAACAACACTATTCAACACCACAACCAACCAGATCCCCTGCAAACCAGATTGACAAAAGTTACAGTCGATGAATGGCTAGACAAAAACAAATATCTTAAAATGAATATCTACCAAATCAAGGTAATGATTTTCCCATTACAATTATTAGACATAAGAAAATTAAAGATTTGTTAGAATTCAGAGGCGAGGTAGACCAATGGCCGGTATAGATTGAAGACTTTAAAAGATCTACTGTCATGTATGGTTACACAGACTTGGAAAACATTCAAAGACTTCAAAAATGTTTAAAAGATAAAGCCAGGCAAGTCGTTAACTCTTTACTTCATCTATCCCAGGAAAATGTCAATGAAAATAATCAAACTTTTAGAGTATGATAAGAGACCCACCCGTAAAATCAAAACAAAAAAATTTCCCTACAAATTTTGACATCAAATAATAAATACCCAAAAATAAATAAATATCCATCTTCTCGGGTATGTAGAAAGGATTGGGGCTTTGAGTAGGCTATTAAGGGAGATTAAGGCATAATGTATCAAGTAAGTTAGGATTTACTTTAATGAAGGGTGGGTCCTTATCATACTATCTATCATGGGGGTAAAAAGTAGTTTAATTTTTTGTTTAAGGGGACCCACCTTCTACAAACAAACATCTCGGGTTTGTAGAAAGGGCTTTGGGGCTTTGAGTAGGGCGATATATAAGGGAGATTAGGCAATAATGTATCAAGTAAGTAGGATTTACTTTTAAATGAGGGGTGGGTCCTTATCATACTATCTACAATGGTAAGAGTTATTATAGGGACCCACCCTAAAGAATACAATACACTATTTCGGGTTGTAGAAAGGCTTTGGGGCTTTGAGTAGGGCATATTAAGGGGAGATTAAGGCAATAATGTATCAAGGTAAGTAGGATTTAACTTTAAATGAGGGTGGGTCCTTATCATATACTATTACGAATGGGGTAGAGTTTGTAGGGACCACCTTAAAAGAATACAATACAACTATTCTCGGGTTTGTAGAAAGGCTTTGGGCTTGAGTAGGGCTATTAAGGGAGATTAAGGCAATAATGTATCAAGTAGTAGGATTTACTTTAAATGAAGGGTGGGTCCCTTATCATTACTATCTTACATGCTGGGTAAGAGATTATTATAAGGGACCCACCCTAAAAGAAATACAATACAACTATTCTCGGGTTTGTAGAAGGCTTTTGGGGCTTTGAGTAGGGGCATATATTAAGGGAGATTAAGGCAATAATGTATCAAGTAAGTAGGATTTACTTTAAATGAAGGGTGGGTCCCTTATCATACTATCTACAATGGGGTAAGAGTATTATAAGGGACCCACCTTAAAGATACAATACAACTATTCTCGGTTTGTAGAAAGGCTTTGGGGCTTTGAGTGGGCATATATAAGGGAGATTAAGGCAATAATGTATCAAGTAAGTAGGATTTACTTTAAATGAAGGGTGGGTCTCTTATCATTACTATCTACATGGGGTAGAGTATTATTAAGGACCACCCCTAAAAGAATACAATACAACTATTCTCGGGTTATGTAGAAAGGCTGGGGGCTTTGAGTAGGGGCATATATTAAGGGAGATTTAAGGCAATAATGTTATCAAGTTAAGTGGATTTACTTTAAATGAAGGGTGGGTCCTTATCATACTATCTTACAATGGGTAGAGTATTATAAAGGGACCCACCCTAAAAGATACAATACAATATTCTCGGGTTTGTAGAAAGGTTTTGGGGCTTTGAGTAGGGCATATATAAGGGAGATTAAGGCACTAATGTATCAAGTAAGTTAGGTTTACTTAAATGAAGGGTGGGGTCTACTCTACTATCTACTAATGGGTAGAGTTATTTATAAGGGACCCACCTAA